>CM069863.1:196606337-196701337 GCA_036172795.1 Pelodytes ibericus
GTACTGTATGTGACACTGTTAAACTGTTTGTACTGTATGTGACACTATTAAACTGTGTGTACTGTATGTGACACTATTAAACTGTTTGTACTGTATGTGACACTATTAAACTGTGTGTACTGTATGTGACACTATTAAACTGTTTGTACTGTATGTGACTCTATTAAACTGTTTGTACTGTATGTGACACTATTAAACTGTTTGCACTGTATGTGACTCTATTAAACTGTTTGTACTGTATGTGACACTATTAAACTGTTTGTACTGTATGTGACACTATTAAACTGTTTGCACTGTATGTGACTCTATTAAACTGTTTGTACTGTATGTGACTCTATTAAACTGTTTATACTGTATGTGACTCTATTAAACTGTTTGTACTGTATGTGACACTGTTAAACTGTTTGTACTGTATGTGACACTATTAAACTGTTTGTACTGGATGTGACTCTATTAAACTGTTTGTACTGTATGTGACTCTATTAAACTGTTTGTACTGTATGTCACTCTATTAAACTGTTTGTACTGTATGTGACTCTATTAAACTGTTTGTACTGTATGTGACACTATTAAACTGTTTGTACTGTATGTGACACTGTTAAACTTTTTTGTGTACTGTATGTGACACTATTAAACTGTTTGTACTGTATGTGACACTATTAAACTGTTTGTACTGTATGTGACTGTCACGGACTGAGTAGGATCAGAAGACTGGATCCGCGATGCGAAGACCTGGTATCTACTGCAACAGGTTTGGAGGCAGGACAGTGTCTATTCACCTGAATGGTATTATACCCTACGGTTGAGCCTCAGGTAAATGACCACCCAGGACTTGGAACACTGACTGCAACCGCACACTGAAGCAGGGATACGCAGGAATTACTGGATAAACGGATAGTCAGCAAGCCGGGTCAAACACAACAGGAGCAACGGTACAAGACGGTATGGAGGAGGCAAGGTCAAAAACAGGCAAAAGGATCAGGGCAGGCAGCAAACGGAGAAGTCAGAAGTCACAGCAGGAGTCAAAAACCGAAGAATCAAGAATCAAGAATAAACGCTAGATCAAGCCACAAGGAACTATCTCAGGCAAGGTCTGAGTAGCAACTGAAGGTTTAAATACAATTTGGGCGGTAAAACCCGCCCCTAATAGGTCCCCCAAAAAGTATAAGTATAGCCCTTTAAGGCTATGCTAATTTTCTGTGTGTAGCGGTACTGCGCATGCGCGCAGTTTCGGTTTGCTGCGCGTTCGTCGAGGGGAAGTGGTGAGCGCGTCTGCAGCCCTGGAGGGCTGAGACGCCGAACGGAGCCCTCGCTGTCCGTCCACCCTGCCTGCAGGGGCAGCGGCAGCGGAGGCACGGACCTCGCGGCGGCGGGTAAGTCTCCTTTTTATTACACTACCCCCCTCTTTACGAACGCCGTACCGGCGTTCAGGACCTGGTTTGAGAGGAAATCTACGATGAAATAAGGAAACTTTGGAAGGAGCATGAACATCGGATGCTGGTACCCAAGATCTCTCCTCCGGACCGTAACCTTGCCAATGGACAAAATACTGCAAAAGACCACGGTGCAGCCGAGAATCCAAAATAGACTGTACCAAATACTCCTCATGCCCTTGAACGAGGACAGGTTTGGGAACCGTATGGGCGTCAGAGAAACGATTAGTTACAACTGGTTTGAGGAGGGACACATGGAAGGAGTTGTGGATGCGCATACTGGAAGGGAGGCGTAGGGTATAGGACACATCGTTGATTTTGGACAAGATCACGTAAGGACCGATATATTTGGGACCTAAAGTCCTGGAGGAATGACGAAGTTGGAGATACTTGGTAGAAAGCCATACTTTGTCACCAGGAAGAAGTACGGGGGCAGGAGAACGATGTTTGTCGGCAAATCTTTTCTGCAACACCTTGGCCCTGGATAGTTGCGAAGAAACAGAAGCCCAGTGAGATTTGAGATCCTGGACCTGACGGTCAGCAGCCGGTACTTCCGAAGGCAATCCCAAGTCCGGCCAAAGAGTAGGCTCGTAGCCAAAGGCTGCACAAAACGGGGATTTCTGCAAGGACTCATGAAAGGAGCTGTTATATGACAATTCAGCGAGATGGAGGAGAGAAGACCAAGTAGATTGATCCTCATCAACATATAACCGTAGATATTGTTTCAGAACCTGATTGGTCCTCTCCGTCTGACCATTGGTTTGCGGATGATGAGAGGAGGAAAATTTTAGAGAAATACCCAGCTGAGCACAAAGTGATCTCCAGAACCGGGACACAAACTGAGAACCACGGTCAGAAACAATGCTTTGGGGTACCCCATGTAGACGAATGATTTCCTTCATGACAACAGTTGCAAGCTGAGATGCTGAGGGCAGTTTGGGAAGAGCAACAAAATGAGCCTGTTTGGAGAATAGATCGACTACTACAAGTATGGTCGTGAACCCTCGAGACAAGGGAAGATCTGTGACGAAATCCATGGCAATATTCGTCCAAGGTCTCTTAGGGACAGGAAGAGGGCATAACAGGCCTGCAGGGTTACGTTTCGGAGTTTTGTATCTAGCACAGACGGTGCAGGCGCGAACAAAATCCTGAACGTCAGATTGCAAGGAAGGCCACCAAAATTTCCGGTCAATGAGAAACTTAGTGTTGCGTACACCACGGTGACCCGCGACAGAGGAAGCATGAGCCCAGGACAAGACTTGTCTCCGAAGGTTGGATTGAACAAAGTAACGACCGACAGGAGGGCGACAATTGGTGGGTCTAGGGAACTGGGATCTGGTAATTTTCCACAGGAGGGAGGTGGACACCGAGGCAATGATCCGAGAGGCCGGTATAATGGAATCAACCACAGGAGGAGCCGTTTCAATGTCAAAACGTCTAGACAGAGCATCCGCCTTGCCATTTTTCGACCCGGGCCGGTATGTGATGGAAAAATTAAAACGGGTAAAAAATAAGGCCCATCTGGCCTGTCTGGGATTCAATCTCTTAGCTTTTTCTATGTATAACAAATTTTTGTGGTCGGTGAGAATCGTGATGGGAATTTGAGTACCCTCTAAGAGATGACGCCATTCGTCAAGAGCCATCTTGATGGCCAACAATTCGCGGTTGCCTACATCGTAGTTGCGTTCCGCTGAGGTAAACGTCTTAGAGAAATATGAACATGGATGGACTCTGTTGGAGATTTGGTCTCTTTGAGATAAAATAGCCCCAGCGCCAGATTCAGAAGCATCAACCTCCAAAATGAATGGTTGAGCTGGATTGGGTCTGCGAAGAATGGGTGCAGAGATGAAGGCATGTTTCAGGAACTGGAAGGCTTGGAGAGCCTGGGTAGACCATTTAGCCGGATCACTTCCCTTCTTAGTGAGAGCAGAAATGGGTGCAGTGACTTTAGAGAAATTCCTGATAAATCTTCTATAGTAATTAGCAAAGCCCAAAAACCTTTGTATCCCTTTGAGGTTGAGCGGTATTTGCCAGTCTTGGATAGCAGAAACTTTGTCAGGATCCATCTCTAGGCCGTCAGAGGAGATAATATAACCCAGGAATTTGATTTTTGAGCATTCGAATTCACATTTTTCGGCCTTAGCAAAGAGGTGATTTTCTCGAAGACGACGTAATACCTGTTGAACGTGCTTTCTATGGTCGGAGATATTCTTGGAATATATAAGGATATCGTCCAAATAGACCATGACATGAGATAACAACATGTCCCGGAAAACGTCGTTAACAAAACTCTGGAAGACTGCTGGTGCATTACATAATCCGAAAGGCATAACTAGGTATTCGTAATGCCCATATCTGGTATTGAAGGCCGATTTCCACTCATCACCCTCTCGTATGCGGACCAAATTATATGCACCACGTAAGTCTAGTTTGGTGAATATCTTGGCATCTTGGAGTTGGTCGTATAGTTCAGTGATGAGTGGTAGTGGATAACGGTTCTTTATGGTGATTTTGTTCAGTCCCCTGTAGTCTATGCAAGGCCTTAAGGTACCGTCCTTTTTGGCTACAAAAAAGAATCCAGCGCCTGCTGGAGAGGAAGATGGTCGGATGAATCCCCTCTGAAGATTATCCTTTATGTACAAAGCGAGTGCTTGATTCTCAGGTGCCGAGAGAGGATAAGTATGCCCTACCGGAGGGGAGGAACCAGGTAATAGGTCGATGGCGCAATCGTAGCTCCTATGAGGAGGAAGAATCTCGGCCTTGGTCTTAGAGAATACGTCTAGGAAGTTCCAATATAACTGTGGAACCCGGGAACGAGGATCCTCAGGAGGAAGAGTACTAACTGAATTGAGTGTAGGCAGATTGTCATTAAGGTCCTGACCATCTAGACCCCACGAATCAACTTGTCCCAAACACCAGTCAATGGAAGGATTATTCTTTTTCAACCATGGTAGCCCCAATATGATGGAGATGTGGGGACTGGAAAGGACGTCAAAGCTTAATTCTTCGTAATGGTTGTGACCGATCTTTAAACCCAAAGGTATGGTTTCCTTGGAAATTATACCAGTGCCTACAGGGGTACCATCCAAGGCAGACACAGAAATAGGCAGGGCTTTAGACTTCAGAGGAATATTCTGTTGAATTACCCAAGATTGGTCTACGAAATTTCCAGCTGCTCCGGAATCTATGAAGGCTTGGGTGGCCACTTGGTGGCCTGTCCACTGGAGCAAGACCGGTATTAAAAGTCTCTGATTAGAAGGAGAATTAATGATGTTAACGCTCAGTGGGACTCCTTCTTTTTCCACTAAGCGTTGGCGTTTCCCGATTTCTGGGGACATTTCAGAGCAAAATGACCCCTTAGACCACAGTACAGGCATAGATTTAATCTCCTGCGATGAGATTTTTCTTCGTCAGAAAGTCGTAGTATAGGACCAATTTCCATAGGTTCACTAGTTAGATTGGTCTCAGGCTCTGGAGTTTTGGTAGCTTGATAGTATTTAGGTTGGAAGTGTCTTGGGTTCTTATCACGATCCAACCTCCTTTCTTGGCCACGAGCATCGAGTTTAAGACACAATGTAATAAGTGATTCCAGGTCCTCGGGAAGATCTCTATAGGTTAAAGCATCTTTAAGTGTGTCATTAAGACCTCTACGAAATGCCGCCTTTAATGCGCTCTGGTTCCACTCTGTCTCATATGCCAAGGTACGAAACTCTATGGCATACTGACCCACTGATCTTTTGCCTTGTTGCAACTCCATTAGTTGAGTCTCTGCAGACTCCCTTCTTCCTGGAGCATCGAAGACGGATTTGAAGGCTGAAATAAATGCGTCAGCATCTTCTAACAGGGGAGAGTTCTGTTCCAGCAAAGGGGATGCCCAGTTCAAGGCCTCTCCTTTCAGGAGATTAACTATGAACGCCACTTTTGCGGTGGATGAGGAGAAAGCGTCAGGTTGTGTGCGAAAATGTAGTAGACACTGGTTTAGGAACCCTCTACATTCACGTGGAGAACCGGAAAACTTTTCCGGTATGGGCATCTTAGGTGGTCTTGAAGAACTACGAGCCCCCATGACAGAGAACCCTTGATCAGACATGGTAGGAGCGGTCGAGACTGGATTCATGTGAGTGGTGAGTGACCGTAATAGTTCGGTAACAGTATCCAGTTTATGTTCAAGGGATTGAAGATGTGAAGCGTGCGTGGTCAGGATCTTGTCATGGCATTCCTGTCTGGCCGAGACTCGGGCCAGGTCCGCGGGATCCATAAATAGGGCCTGAGATAATGTCACGGACTGAGTAGGATCAGAAGACTGGATCCGCGATGCGAAGACCTGGTATCTACTGCAACAGGTTTGGAGGCAGGACAGTGTCTATTCACCTGAATGGTATTATACCCTACGGTTGAGCCTCAGGTAAATGACCACCCAGGACTTGGAACACTGACTGCAACCGCACACTGAGGCAGGGATACGCAGGAATTACTGGATAAACGGATAGTCAGCAAGCCGGGTCAAACACAACAGGAGCAACGGTACAAGACGGTATGGAGGAGGCAAGGTCAAAAACAGGCAAAAGGATCAGGGCAGGCAGCAAACGGAGAAGTCAGAAGTCACAGCAGGAGTCAAAAACCGAAGAATCAAGAATCAAGAATAAACGCTAGATCAAGCCACAAGGAACTATCTCAGGCAAGGTCTGAGTAGCAACTGAAGGTTTAAATACAATTTGGGCGGTAAAACCCGCCCCTAATAGGTCCCCCAAAAAGTATAAGTATAGCCCTTTAAGGCTATGTTAATTTTCTGTGTGTAGCGGTACTGCGCATGCGCGCAGTTTCGGTTTGCTGCGCGTTCGTCGAGGGGAAGCGGTGAGCGCGTCTGCAGCCCTGGAGGGCTGAGACGCCGAACGGAGCCCTCGCTGTCCGTCCACCCTGCCTGCAGGGGCAGCGGCAGCGGAGGCACGGACCTCGCGGCGGCAGGTAAGTTTCTTTTTTATTACAGTGACACTGTTAAACTTTTTTGTGTACTGTATGTGACACTATTAAACTGTTTGTACTGTATGTGACACTATTAAACTGTTTGTACTGTATGTGACACTGTTAAACTTTTTTGTGTACTGTATGTGACACTATTAAACTGTTTGTACTGTATGTGACACTATTAAACTGTTTGTACTGTATGTGACACTGTTAAACTTTTTTGTGTACTGTATGTGACACTATTAAACTGTTTGTACTGTATGTGACACTGTTAAACTGTTTGTACTGTATGTGACACTATTAAACTGTGTGTACTGTATGTGACACTATTAAACTGTTTGTACTGTATGTGACACTATTAAACTGTTTCTACTGTATGTGACTCTATTAAACTGTTTGTACTGTATGTGACACTATTAAACTGTTTGCACTGTATGTGACTCTATTAAACTGTTTGTACTGTATGTGACACTATTAAACTGTTTGCACTGTATGTGACTCTATTAAACTGTTTGTACTGTATGTGACTCTATTAAACTGTTTATACTGTATGTGACTCTATTAAACTGTTTGTACTGTATGTGACACTGTTAAACTGTTTGTACTGTATGTGACTCTATTAAACTGTTTGTACTGTATGTGACACTGTTAAACTGTTTGTACTGTATGTGACTCTATTAAACTGTTTGTACTGTATGTGACACTATTAAACTGTTTGTACTGTATGTGACTCTATTAAACTGTTTGTACTGTATGTGACACTATTAAACTGTTTGTACTGTATGTGACTCTATTAAACTGTTTGTACTGTATGTCACTCTATTAAACTGTTTGTACTGTATGTGACACTATTAAACTGTTTGTACTGTATGTGACACTGTTAAACTTTTTTGTGTACTGTATGTGACACTATTAAACTGTTTGTTCTGTATGTGACACTATTAAACTGTTTGTACTGTATGTGACACTGTTAAACTTTTTTGTGTACTGTATGTGACACTATTAAACTGTTTGTACTGTATGTGACACTGTTAAACTTTTTTGTGTACTGTATGTGACACTATTAAACTGTTTGTACTGTATGTGACACTATTAAACTGTTTGTACTGTATGTGACACTGTTAAACTTTTTTGTGTACTGTATGTGACACTATTAAACTGTTTGTACTGTATGTGACACTATTAAACTGTTTGTACTGTATGTGACACTATTAAACTGTTTGTACTGTATGTGACACTGTTAAACTTGTTCTTTTTGTACTGTATGTATGTAATTAAACTGTCTGGTCTGGTTGTAAAAGGATTCTGTGTGGGGGTCCATGTGAGATCTGAGTGAAGGAAGATAAAGATTTAAAGGTTGTAAAACACATGAAGAATGTGGGAGGAGAGTGAAATCATCGGGAGAGCGACCACAGATAGTGTATATCATTTAGAGTGAGACAGAGCAATAGAAAATTCAAAGTTGCAGAAAATGAGGAGCATAGTATACAGATATTGTAGAGACAGGAGTATAAAGTGTTGTTCTGGCTGTAAACCCCAGTGTATATAAACAGGTAATAATGTTTGTTACACTAATCATTATCTGTCCCAGGGGCATCACAGCACAATTCAGAGGTTTACATGGTGTTGGGACAGAGGTTAAGGTCTAGTAAGACACGTTAAGCCAGGACGATAACTAATAACAGCACAAACAGAAACTATCCCGTGTAATTCATACTAAAAACTGGGGAACTCAGGGAAGTTACTCCAAGGCTTCAAACACAATGAATCGCACTGGGAGAGAGGAACTTAGGACAAAAGCTGCCATCTGAATACATCACAACTATAGAATTATTGGTATTATTATCATTATCGTAATTGGCAGAGCAACGTTCCACTGAATGAAACTTTCAGAATAACTAACTTTGCTCTAGTTCAGATCCCTACCATCAGAAAGTATCAGATCCAGTCTCTAAGAAGCTCATATGAAACCCTATATAATGGGACTTTATGGTAAATGATATCCATGATATTACACTCCCAGCTAAGTTATTCAATGTGTCATGATGAAGGCCGACATTGATAACTCTGTTTTATAATAATTGAAGTTTTGTTACCGCTGTAAGAAAGAACAAAGTAAAATCCATGAAATGTGCAAAGCTTCATGTTCTTGCTGTAATGAGTGTAAAATTCTGCTGTAACACGAGGCAGGCGACCAGACCATTTGAGGGGAGGGCCAGGCAGGGTTTACCCTGTGTGATATGTGTTCCTGCCCGGCTGCTTCCATGATTGGACACTTGGATCAAGCCCTAGCCCCCGTGTAATGGATTGGCATGTAGGTCATATTCCCATTGGTCACTATGTCTGGATCTCCATATAAGGGAGGCCTGGTCATTTGCAACCTCATTGGTTGCCCAGTTAAAGGACAGTATGCTGCCGGTGACAGAGATTGTCTTGTCGGCTCTATTGTGATTTTTGCTTGCAAGTCTAGGCACCAGATTCAATGATTTGATAACATTATATTCCCCATTAAGCCAGTTATGTTCTTTATTTTACCCCGTTATCAGATTCTGTACAGTATAAATGTCCTGCAAAATCCAGAATAAATTGTCTAACCTGCTGCACTGAATTATAGTACTTGTGTCTTTTTATTCTGTCAAAGGTGAGGCTAGGTGAGACTCAGTGTCCAGGGCTGGGTGAGACTCGGTGTCCAGGGCTGGGTGAGACTCGGTATCTAGGGCTGGGTGAGATGCAGTGTCCAGGGCTGGGTGAGATGCAGTGTCCAGGGCTGGGTGAGATGTAGTGTCCAGGGCTGGATGAGACTCAGTGTACAGGTCTGGGTGAGATGCAGTGCCTAGGGCTGGGTGAGATGCAGTGTCCAGGGCTGGGTGAGATGTAGTGTCCAGGGCTGGATGAGACTCAGTGTACAGGTCTGGGTGAAATGCAGTGCCTAGGGCTGGGTGAGACTCACTGTCCAGGGCTGGGTGAGACTCAGTGTCCAGGGCTGGGTGAGATGCAGTGTCTAGGGCTGGGTGAGATGCAGTGTCCAGGGCTTGGTGAGATACAGTGTCCTGGGCTGGGTAACACAGGCATATTGCCTCCGTAGACTTATCATTGCCCTCAAGCCAACTTTTTTTTACCAGCCTGCATTAGTAACTTGTCATATCAGGTAAACAGACCCTCCCCTGAGGAGTCAGACCCTCCCCTGAGTCTCTCCCCCATGAGTCAGCCCCTCCCCTGAGGAGTCAGCACATTCCTCCACCCTTCCCCAGGGGCAGCCGTTTACTTCACCTCCTCACCACACTCTCTTTACTGCTTTTTTGAGAAGGAAATTGCAAAACTTCAGGCCGAAACAGCAGAGTTTCAAGTAGGACCAGTAATAATGCTCAGCCATTCATTCTGCAGAGGTGGAGCCATGATTTGTATGGATTGGGTAATAATTCCCATTCTGCTATACAGGGAGTGTGACTGAGAGGAATATACTACTTCGTATTATTGAATGGGAGAATCCCTCCAACTCATCGCACTTGGCCTTCTCATTTCCATTAGCTGATATGAGGCTGCTAAATGTGTCTGTGCTGGTGTAAGACGTGAGGTCCAGGGGATATTTGAACATATGTGTAAGTTTCATGCACCAGGTCAGTAATGACAGGGTCACTTGGCTCCTGCACATAAAGAAACTGCCATTTGCTAAAAAAAAAAGAGAACTTGTGTTAAAATGAGTGAATGGAAGTAAATCCCACTCACAGAGCCAGCGCTCCCCCCCCGCCCCCCCCCCCCCCTGCAAGGAAACACCACCTTCAGCTGTCATCTCTTCTCCTTCTTGCAGAGGAACGGGGACTAATGCCACAGGGTTTATAGGAATTTCACATTGAATAAGAAGGATCTTTTGTCAGAAAGTTTTGTGATCATTTTACCTTAAGTTATTATAAAATAACAAATATCACATGTTCTATAACAGACAAACTGCAGGCCCTGGAGTCTATTCACTAACCAGAAACTATACATTATCCATGGCCAGCTGAGCTCTGTATATATTCTATACATTGTGCAGGGCCTGGTGAGTTTCTCCTGCTAGAAGAACAGAGTTGGCCCTGTATAATGTATTGTTATATAGTGACAGTGTGTAAAGATGTAACTCTGCATTATCCATGGCGATCTGAGCTCTTCTATATATTATATACATTGTGCAGGGCCTGGTGAGTTTCTCCTGCTAGAAGAACAGAGTTGGCCCTGTATAATGCATTGTTATAAAGTGACAGTGTGTAAAGATGTAACTCTGCATTATCCATGGCCAGCTGAGCTCTTCTACATATTCTTCTATACATTGTGCAGGGTCTGGTGAGTTTCTCTTGCTAGAATAACAGAGTTGGTCCTGTATAATGCATTGTTATATAGTGACAGTGTGTAAAGATGTAACTCTGCATTATCCATGGCCAGCAGAGCTCTTCTATATATTATATACATTGTGCAGGGTCTGGTGAGTTTCTCCTGCTAGAAGAACAGAGTTGGCCCTGTATAATGCATTGTTATAAAGTGACAGTGTGTAAAGATGTAACTCTGTATTATCCATGGCCAGCTGAGCTCTTCTATATATTCTTCTATACATTGTGCAGGGCCTGGTGAGTTTCTCCTGCTAGAAGAACAGAGTTGGCCCTGTATAATGCATTGTTATAAAGTGACAGTGTGTAAAGATGTAACTCTGCATTATCCATGGCCAGCTGAGCTCTTCTATATATTCTTCTATACATTGTGCAGGTTCTGGTGAGTTTCTCCTGCTAGAAGAACAGAGTTGGTCCTGTATAATGCATTGTTATAAAGTGACAGTGTGTAAAGATGTAACTCTGCATTATCCATGGCCAGCTGAGCCCTTCTATATATTCTTCTATACACTGTGCGGGGTCTGGTGAGTTTCTCCTGCTAGAAGAACAGAGTTGGTTCTGTATAATGCATTGTTATAAAGTGACAGTGTATAAAGATGTAACTCTGCATTATCCATGGCCAGCTGAGCTCTTCTATATATTCTTCTATACATTGTGCAGGGTCTGGTGAGTTTCTCCTGCTAGAAGAACAGAGTTGGTCCTGTATAACGCATTGTTATAAAGTGACAGTGTGTAAAGATGTAACTCTGCACTATCCATGGCCAGCTGAGCTCTTCTATATATTCTTCTATACATTGTGCAGGGTCTGGTGAGTTTCTCCTGCTAGAAGAACAGAGTTGGCCATGTATAATTCATTGTTATAAAGTGACAGTGTGTAAAGATGTAACTCTGCATTATCCATGGCCAGCTGAGCTCTTCTATATATTCTTCTATACATTGTGCAGGGCCTGGTGAGTTTCTCCTGCCAGAAGAACAGTGTTGGCCCTGTATAATGCATTGTTATAAAGTGACAGTGTGTAAAGATGTAACTCTGCATTATCCATGGGCAGCTGAGCTCTTCTATATATTCTCTATACATTGTGCAGGGTCTGGTGAGTTTCTCTTGCTAGAAGAACAGAGTTGGCCCTGTATAATGCATTGTTATAAAGTGACAGTGTGTAAAGATGTAACTCTGCGTTATCCATGGCCAGCTGAGCTCTTCTATATATTCTATACATTGTGCAGGGTCTGGTGAGTTTCTCCTGCTAGAAGAACAGAGTTGGTCCTGTATAATGCATTGTTATATAGTGACAGTGTGTAAAGATGTAACTCTGTATTATCCATGGCCAGCTGAGCTCTTCTATATATTCTTCTATACATTGTGCAGGGTCTGGTGAGTTTCTCCTGCTAGAAGAACAGAGTTGGTCCTGTATAATGCATTGTTATAAAGTGACAGTATGTAAAGATGTAACTCTGCATTATCCATGGCCAGCTGAGCTCTTCTATATATTCTTCTATACATTGTGCAGGGTCTGGTGAGTCTCTCTTGCTAGAAGAACAGAGTTGGCCCTGTATAATGCATTGTTATATAGTGACAGTGTGTAAAGATGTAACTCTGTATTATCCATGGCCATCTGAGCTCTTCTATACATTCTTCTATACATTGTGCAGGGTCTGGTGAGTTTCTCCTGCTAGAAGAACAGAGTTGGTCCTGTATAATGCATTGTTATAAAGTGACAGTATGTAAAGATGTAACTCTGCATTATCCATGGCCAGCTGAGCTCTTCTATATATTCTATACATTGTGCAGGGCCTGGTGAGTTTCTCCTGCTAGAAGAACAGAGTTGGTCCTGTATAATGCATTGTTATAAAGTGACAGTGTGTAAAGATGTAACTCTGCATTATCCATGGCCAGCTGAGCTCTTCTATATATTCTTCTATACATTGTGCAGGGTCTGGTGAGTTTCTCTTGCTAGAAGAACAGAGTTGGCCCTGTATAATGCATTGTTATAAAGTGACAGTGTGTAAAGATGTAACTCTGCGTTATCCATGGCCAGCTGAGCTCTTCTATATATTCTATACATTGTGCAGGGTCTGGTGAGTTTCTCCTGCTAGAAGAACAGAGTTGGTCCTGTATAATGCATTGTTATATAGTGACAGTGTGTAAAGATGTAACTCTGTATTATCCATGGCCAGCTGAGCTCTTCTATACATTCTTCTATACATTGTGCAGGGTCTGGTGAGTTTCTCCTGCTAGAAGAACAGAGTTGGTCCTGTATAATGCATTGTTATAAAGTGACAGTATGTAAAGATGTAACTCTGCATTATCCATGGCCAGCTGAGCTCTTCTATATATTCTTCTATACATTGTGCAGGGTCTGGTGAGTTTCTCCTGCTAGAAGAACAGAGTTGGTCCTGTATAATGCATTGTTATAAAGTGACAGTATGTAAAGATGTAACTCTGCATTATCCATGGCCAGCTGAGCTCTTCTATATATTATACTATACATTGTGCAGGGTCTGGTGAGTTTCTCCTGCTAGAAGAACAGAGTTGGTCCTGTATAATGCATTGTTATAAAGTGACAGTATGTAAAGATGTAACTCTGCATTATCCATGGCCAGCTGAGCTCTTCTATATATTCTTCTATACATTGTGCAGGGTCTGGTGAGTTTCTCCTGCTAGAAGAACAGAGTTGGTCCTGTATAATGCATTGTTATAAAGTGACAGTGTGTAAAGATGTAACTCTGCATTATCCATGGCCAGCTGAGCTCTTCTATATATTCTTCTATACATTGTGCAGGGTCTGGTGAGTTTCTCCTGCTAGAAGAACAGAGTTGGTCCTGTATAATGCATTATTATAAAGTGACAGTGTGTAAAGATGTAACTCTGCATTATCCATGGCCAGCTGAGCTCTTCTATATATTCTTCTATACATTGTGCAGGGCCTGGTGAGTTTCTCCTGCCAGAAGAACAGTGTTGGCCCTGTATAATGCATTGTTATAAAGTGACAGTGTGTAAAGATGTAACTCTGCATTATCCATGGCCAGCTGAGCTCTTCTATATATTCTCTATACATTGTGCAGGGTCTGGTGAGTTTCTCTTGCTAGAAGAACAGAGTTGGCCCTGTTTAATGCATTGTTATAAAGTGACAGTATGTAAAGATGTAACTCTGCATTATCCATGGCCAGCTGAGCTCTTCTATATATTCTTCTATACATTGTGCAGGGTCTGGTGAGTTTCTCCTGCTAGAAGAACAGAGTTGGTCCTGTATAATGCATTATTATAAAGTGACAGTGTGTAAAGATGTAACTCTGCATTATCCATGGCCAGCTGAGCTCTTCTATATATTCTTCTATACATTGTGCAGGGCCTGGTGAGTTTCTCCTGCCAGAAGAACAGTGTTGGCCCTGTATAATGCATTGTTATAAAGTGACAGTGTGTAAAGATGTAACTCTGCGTTATCCATGGCCAGCTGAGCTCTTCTATATATTCTATACATTGTGCAGGGTCTGGTGAGTTTCTCCTGCTAGAAGAACAGAGTTGGCCCTGTATAATGCATTGTTATAAAGTGACAGTGTGTAAAGATGTAACTCTGCATTATCCATGGCCAGCTGAGCTCTTCTATATATTCTTCTATACATTGTGCAGGGCCTGGTGAGTTTCTCCTGCTAGAAGAACAGAGTTGGTCCTGTATAATGCATTGTTATAAAGTGACAGTGTGTAAAGATGTAACTCTGCATTATCCATGGCCAGCTGAGCTCTTCTATATATTCTTCTATACATTGTGCAGGGCCTGGTGAGTTTCTCCTGCCAGAAGAACAGTGTTGGCCCTGTATAATGCATTGTTATAAAGTGACAGTGTGTAAAGATGTAACTCTGCGTTATCCATGGCCAGCTGAGCTCTTCTATATATTCTATACATTGTGCAGGGTCTGGTGAGTTTCTCCTGCTAGAAGAACAGAGTTGGCCCTGTATAATGCATTGTTATAAAGTGACAGTGTGTAAAGATGTAACTCTGCATTATCCATGGCCAGCTGAGCTCTTCTATATATTCTTCTATACATTGTGCAGGGTCTGGTGAGTTTCTCCTGCTAGAAGAACAGAGTTGGCCCTGTATAATGCATTGTTATAAAGTGACAGTGTTTAAAGATGTAACTCTGCATTATCCATGGCCAGCTGAGCTCTTCTATATATTCTTCTATACATTGTGCAGGGCCTGGTGAGTTTCTCCTGCTAGAAGAACAGAGTTGGTCCTGTATAATGCATTGTTATAAAGTGACAGTGTGTAAAGATGTAACTCTGCATTATCCATGGCCAGCTGAGCTCTTCTATATATTCTTCTATACATTGTGCAGGGTCTGGTGAGTTTCTCCTGCTAGAAGAACAGAGTTGGCCCTGTATAATGCATTGTTATAAAGTGACAGTGTGTAAAGATGTAACTCTGCATTATCCATGGCCAGCTGAGCTCCTCTATATATTCTATACATTGTGCAGGGTCTGGTGAGTTTCTCCTGCTAGAAGAAAAGAGTTGGCCCTGTATAATGCATTGTTATAAAGTGACAGTGTGTAAAGATGTAACTCTGCATTATCCATGGCCAGCTGAGCTCTTCTATATATTCTTCTATACATTGTGCAGGGTCTGGTGAGTTTCTCCTGCTAGAAGAACAGAGTTGGCCCTGTATAATGCATTGTTATAAAGTGACAGTGTGTAAAGATGTAACTCTGCATTATCCATGGCCAGCTGAGCTCCTCTATATATTCTATACATTGTGCAGGGTCTGGTGAGTTTCTCCTGCTAGAAGAACAGAGTTGGCCCTGTATAATGCATTGTTATAAAGTGACAGTGTGTAAAGATGTAACTATACATTATCCATGGCCAGCTGAGCTCTCTATATATTCTATACATTGTGCAGGGTCTGGTGAGTTTCTCCTGCTAGAAGAACAGAGTTGGTCCTGTATAATGCATTGTTATAAAGTGACAGTGTGTAAAGATGTAACTCTGCATTATCCATGGCCAGCTGAGCTCCTCTATATATTCTATACATTGTGCAGGGTCTGGTGAGTTTCTCCTGCTAGAAGAACAGAGTTGGTCCTGTATAATGCATTGTTATAAAGTGACAGTGTGTAAAGATGTAACTCTGCATTATCCATGGCCAGCTGAGTTCTTCTATATATTCCTCTATACATTGTGCAGGGTCTGGTGAGTTTCTCCTGCTAGATGAACAGAGTTGGTCCTGTATAATGCATTGTTATAAAGTGACAGTGTGTAAAGATGTAACTCTGCATTATCCATGGCCAGCTGAGCTCTCTATATATTCTTCTATACATTGTGCAGGGTCTGGTGAGTTTCTCCTGCTAGAAGAACAGAGTTGGTCCTGTATAATGCATTGTTATATAGTGACAGTGTGTAAAGATGTAACTCTGTATTATCCATGGCCAGCTGAGCTCTTCTATATATTCTTCTATACATTGTGCAGGGTCTGGTGAGTTTCTCCTGCTAGAAGAACAGAGTTGGTCCTGTATAATGCATTGTTATAAAGTGACAGTATGTAAAGATGTAACTCTGCATTATCCATGGCCAGCTGAGCTCTTCTATATATTCTTCTATACATTGTGCAGGGTCTGGTGAGTCTCTCTTGCTAGAAGAACAGAGTTGGCCCTGTATAATGCATTGTTATATAGTGACAGTGTGTAAAGATGTAACTCTGTATTATCCATGGCCATCTGAGCTCTTCTATACATTCTTCTATACATTGTGCAGGGTCTGGTGAGTTTCTCCTGCTAGAAGAACAGAGTTGGTCCTGTATAATGCATTGTTATAAAGTGACAGTATGTAAAGATGTAACTCTGCATTATCCATGGCCAGCTGAGCTCTTCTATATATTCTATACATTGTGCAGGGCCTGGTGAGTTTCTCCTGCTAGAAGAACAGAGTTGGTCCTGTATAATGCATTGTTATAAAGTGACAGTGTGTAAAGATGTAACTCTGCATTATCCATGGCCAGCTGAGCTCTTCTATATATTCTTCTATACATTGTGCAGGGTCTGGTGAGTTTCTCTTGCTAGAAGAACAGAGTTGGCCCTGTATAATGCATTGTTATAAAGTGACAGTGTGTAAAGATGTAACTCTGCGTTATCCATGGCCAGCTGAGCTCTTCTATATATTCTATACATTGTGCAGGGTCTGGTGAGTTTCTCCTGCTAGAAGAACAGAGTTGGTGCTGTATAATGCATTGTTATATAGTGACAGTGTGTAAAGATGTAACTCTGTATTATCCATGGCCAGCTGAGCTCTTCTATACATTCTTCTATACATTGTGCAGGGTCTGGTGAGTTTCTCCTGCTAGAAGAACAGAGTTGGTCCTGTATAATGCATTGTTATAAAGTGACAGTATGTAAAGATGTAACTCTGCATTATCCATGGCCAGCTGAGCTCTTCTATATATTCTTCTATACATTGTGCAGGGTCTGGTGAGTTTCTCCTGCTAGAAGAACAGAGTTGGTCCTGTATAATGCATTGTTATAAAGTGACAGTATGTAAAGATGTAACTCTGCATTATCCATGGCCAGCTGAGCTCTTCTATATATTATACTATACATTGTGCAGGGTCTGGTGAGTTTCTCCTGCTAGAAGAACAGAGTTGGTCCTGTATAATGCATTGTTATAAAGTGACAGTATGTAAAGATGTAACTCTGCATTATCCATGGCCAGCTGAGCTCTTCTATATATTCTTCTATACATTGTGCAGGGTCTGGTGAGTTTCTCCTGCTAGAAGAACAGAGTTGGTCCTGTATAATGCATTGTTATAAAGTGACAGTGTGTAAAGATGTAACTCTGCATTATCCATGGCCAGCTGAGCTCTTCTATATATTCTTCTATACATTGTGCAGGGTCTGGTGAGTTTCTCCTGCTAGAAGAACAGAGTTGGTCCTGTATAATGCATTATTATAAAGTGACAGTGTGTAAAGATGTAACTCTGCATTATCCATGGCCAGCTGAGCTCTTCTATATATTCTTCTATACATTGTGCAGGGTCTGGTGAGTTTCTCCTGCTAGAAGAACAGAGTTGGTCCTGTATAATGCATTATTATAAAGTGACAGTGTGTAAAGATGTAACTCTGCATTATCCATGGCCAGCTGAGCTCTTCTATATATTCTTCTATACATTGTGCAGGGCCTGGTGAGTTTCTCCTGCCAGAAGAACAGTGTTGGCCCTGTATAATGCATTGTTATAAAGTGACAGTGTGTAAAGATGTAACTCTGCATTATCCATGGCCAGCTGAGCTCTTCTATATATTCTCTATACATTGTGCAGGGTCTGGTGAGTTTCTCTTGCTAGAAGAACAGAGTTGGCCCTGTTTAATGCATTGTTATAAAGTGACAGTATGTAAAGATGTAACTCTGCATTATCCATGGCCAGCTGAGCTCTTCTATATATTCTTCTATACATTGTGCAGGGTCTGGTGAGTTTCTCCTGCTAGAAGAACAGAGTTGGTCCTGTATAATGCATTATTATAAAGTGACAGTGTGTAAAGATGTAACTCTGCATTATCCATGGCCAGCTGAGCTCTTCTATATATTCTTCTATACATTGTGCAGGGCCTGGTGAGTTTCTCCTGCCAGAAGAACAGTGTTGGCCCTGTATAATGCATTGTTATAAAGTGACAGTGTGTAAAGATGTAACTCTGCGTTATCCATGGCCAGCTGAGCTCTTCTATATATTCTATACATTGTGCAGGGTCTGGTGAGTTTCTCCTGCTAGAAGAACAGAGTTGGCCCTGTATAATGCATTGTTATAAAGTGACAGTGTGTAAAGATGTAACTCTGCATTATCCATGGCCAGCTGAGCTCTTCTATATATTCTTCTATACATTGTGCAGGGCCTGGTGAGTTTCTCCTGCTAGAAGAACAGAGTTGGTCCTGTATAATGCATTGTTATAAAGTGACAGTGTGTAAAGATGTAACTCTGCATTATCCATGGCCAGCTGAGCTCTTCTATATATTCTTCTATACATTGTGCAGGGCCTGGTGAGTTTCTCCTGCCAGAAGAACAGTGTTGGCCCTGTATAATGCATTGTTATAAAGTGACAGTGTGTAAAGATGTAACTCTGCGTTATCCATGGCCAGCTGAGCTCTTCTATATATTCTATACATTGTGCAGGGTCTGGTGAGTTTCTCCTGCTAGAAGAACAGAGTTGGCCCTGTATAATGCATTGTTATAAAGTGACAGTGTGTAAAGATGTAACTCTGCATTATCCATGGCCAGCTGAGCTCTTCTATATATTCTTCTATACATTGTGCAGGGTCTGGTGAGTTTCTCCTGCTAGAAGAACAGAGTTGGCCCTGTATAATGCATTGTTATAAAGTGACAGTGTTTAAAGATGTAACTCTGCATTATCCATGGCCAGCTGAGCTCTTCTATATATTCTTCTATACATTGTGCAGGGCCTGGTGAGTTTCTCCTGCTAGAAGAACAGAGTTGGTCCTGTATAATGCATTGTTATAAAGTGACAGTGTGTAAAGATGTAACTCTGCATTATCCATGGCCAGCTGAGCTCTTCTATATATTCTTCTATACATTGTGCAGGGTCTGGTGAGTTTCTCCTGCTAGAAGAACAGAGTTGGCCCTGTATAATGCATTGTTATAAAGTGACAGTGTGTAAAGATGTAACTCTGCATTATCCATGGCCAGCTGAGCTCCTCTATATATTCTATACATTGTGCAGGGTCTGGTGAGTTTCTCCTGCTAGAAGAAAAGAGTTGGCCCTGTATAATGCATTGTTATAAAGTGACAGTGTGTAAAGATGTAACTCTGCATTATCCATGGCCAGCTGAGCTCTTCTATATATTCTTCTATACATTGTGCAGGGTCTGGTGAGTTTCTCCTGCTAGAAGAACAGAGTTGGCCCTGTATAATGCATTGTTATAAAGTGACAGTGTGTAAAGATGTAACTCTGCATTATCCATGGCCAGCTGAGCTCCTCTATATATTCTATACATTGTGCAGGGTCTGGTGAGTTTCTCCTGCTAGAAGAACAGAGTTGGCCCTGTATAATGCATTGTTATAAAGTGACAGTGTGTAAAGATGTAACTATACATTATCCATGGCCAGCTGAGCTCTCTATATATTCTATACATTGTGCAGGGTCTGGTGAGTTTCTCCTGCTAGAAGAACAGAGTTGGTCCTGTATAATGCATTGTTATAAAGTGACAGTGTGTAAAGATGTAACTCTGCATTATCCATGGCCAGCTGAGCTCCTCTATATATTCTATACATTGTGCAGGGTCTGGTGAGTTTCTCCTGCTAGAAGAACAGAGTTGGTCCTGTATAATGCATTGTTATAAAGTGACAGTGTGTAAAGATGTAACTCTGCATTATCCATGGCCAGCTGAGTTCTTCTATATATTCCTCTATACATTGTGCAGGGTCTGGTGAGTTTCTCCTGCTAGATGAACAGAGTTGGTCCTGTATAATGCATTGTTATAAAGTGACAGTGTGTAAAGATGTAACTCTGCATTATCCATGGCCAGCTGAGCTCTTCTATATATTCCTCTATACATTGTGCAGGGTCTGGTGAGTTTCTCCTGCTAGAAGAACAGAGTTGGCCCTGGATAATGCATTGTTATAAAGTGACAGTGTGTAAAGATGTAACTCTGCATTATCCATGGCCAGCTGAGCTCTTCTATATATTCTTCTATACATTGTGCAGGGTCTGGTGAGTTTCTCCTGCTAGAAGAACAGAGTTGGCCCTATATAATGCATTGTTATAAAATGACAGTATGTAAGATGTAACTCTGCATTATCCATGGCCAGCTGAGCTCTTCTATATATTCTATACATTGTGCAGGGCCTGGTGAGTTTCTCCTGCTAGATGAACAGAGTTGGCCCTGTATAATGCATTGTTATAAAGTGACAGTGTGTAAAGATGTAACTCTGCATTATCCATGGCCAGCTGAGCTCTTCTATATATTCTATACATTGTGCAGGGTCTGGTGAGTTTCTCCTGCTAGAAGAACAGAGTTGGTCCTGTATAATGCATTGTTATAAAGTGACAGTGTGTAAAGATGTAACTCTGCATTATCCATGGCCAGCTGAGCTCTCTATATATTCTTCTATACATTGTGCAGGGTCTGGTGAGTTTCTCCTGCTAGAAGAACAGAGTTGGCCCTGTATAATGCATTGTTATAAAGTGACAGTGTGTAAAGATGTAACTCTGCATTATCCATGGCCAGCTGAGCTCTTCTATATATTCTTCTATACATTGTGCAGGGTCTGGTGAGTTTCTCCTGCTAGAAGAACAGAGTTGGCCCTGTATAATGCATTGTTATAAAGTGACAGTGTGTAAAGATGTAACTCTGCATTATCCATGGCCAGCTGAGCTCTTCTATATATTATATACATTGTGCAGGGCCTGGTGAGTTTCTCCTGCTAGAAGAACAGAGTTTTTATTTGGCACTATGTGTAATGTAATAATAATAATAATGTGTTATTGTATGGCACTATGTGTAATGTGATAATAATAATAATGTGTTTTATATGGCACTATATGTAATGTGATGATAATAATAATAATAATAATGTGTTATTATATGGCACTATGTGTAATGTGATAATAATAATAATGTGTTTTATATGGCACTATGTTTAATGTAATAATAATAATAATAATAATAATTATAATAATACAAATAATAATAATGTGTTATTATATGGCACTATGTGTAATGTAATAATAATAATAATAATGTGTTATTATATGGCACTATGTGTAATGTGATAATAATAATAATGTGTTATTATATGGCACTATATGTAATGTGATGATAATAGTAATAATAATAATGTGTTATTGTATGGCACTATGTGTAATGTGATAATAATAATAATGTGTTATTATATGGCACTATATGTAATGTGATGATAATAATAATAATAAATATGTGTTATTGTATGGCACTATGTGTAATGTGATAATAATAATAATGTGTTTTATATGGAACTATGTGTAATGTAATAATCATGTGTTATAATATGGCACTATGTGTAATGTGATAATAATAATAATAATAATAATAATAATAATAATAATAATAATGTGTTATTATATGGAACTATGTGTAATGTAATAATCATGTGTTATTATATGGCACTATGTGTAATGTGATAATAATAATAATGTGTTTTATATGGCACTATGTGTAATGTGATAATAATAATAATAATGTGTTATTATATGGCAGTATGTGTAATGTGATAATAATAATAATAATGAGTTTTATATGGCACTATGTGTAATGTGATAATAATAATAATGTGTTTTATATGGCACTATGTGTAATGTGATAATAATAATAATGTGTTATTGTATGGCACTATGTGAAATGTAATAATAATAATAATAATGTGTTATTATATGGCAGTATGTGTAATGTGATAATAATAATAATGTGTTTTATATGGCACTATGTGTAATGTGATAATAATAATAATAATGTGTTATTATATGGCACTATGTGTAATGTAATAATAATGTGTTATTATATGGCACTATATGTAATGTAATAATAATAATAATAATAATAATAATAATAATAATAATGTGTTATTATATGGCACTATGTGTAATGTAATAATAATGTGTTATTATATGGCACTATGTGTAATGTGATAATAATAATAATGTGTTATTATATGGCACTATGTGTGATGTAATAATAATAATAATAATAATAATAATAATAATAATAATAATAATAATGTGTTATATGGCACTATGTGTAATGTAAAAATAATGTGTTATTATATGGCACTATGTGTTATGTGGTAATAATAATAAGAATGTGTTATTATATGGCACTATGTGAAATGTGATAATAATAATGTGTTATTATATGGCACTATGTGTAATGTAATAATAATAATAATAATAATTAATAATAATAATGTGTTATTATATGGCACTATGTGTAATGTGATAATAATAATAATGTGTTTTATATGGCACTATGTGTAATGTGATAATAATAATAATAATTTGTTATTATATGGCAGTATGTGTAATGTGATAATAATAATAATGTGTTTTATATGGCACTATGTGTAATGTGATAATAATAATAATGTGTTTTATATGGCACTATGTGTAATGTGATAATAATAATAATGTGTTATTGTATGGCACTATGTGAAATGTAATAATAATAATAATAATGTGTTATTATATGGCAGTATGTGTAATGTGATAATAATAATAATGTGTTTTATATGGCACTATGTGTAATGTGATAATAATAATAATAATGTGTTATTATATGGCACTATGTGTAATGTAATAATAATGTGTTATTATATGGCACTATATGTAATGTAATAATAATAATAATAATAATAATGTGTTATTATATGGCACTATGTGTAATGTAATAATAATGTGTTATTATATGGCACTATGTGTAATGTGATAATAATAATAATAATGTGTTATTATATGGCACTATGTGTGATGTAATAATAATAATAATAATAATAATAATAATAATGTGTTATATGGCACTATGTGTAATGTAAAAATAATGTGTTATTATATGGCACTATGTGTTATGTGGTAATAATAATAATAATGTGTTATTATATGGCACTATGTGAAATGTGATAATAATAATGTGTTATTATATGGCACTATGTGTAATGTAATAATAATAATAATAATTAATAATAATAATGTGTTATTATATGGCACTATGTGTAATGTGATAATAATAATGTGTTTTATATGGCACTATGTGTAATGTGATAATAATAATAATGTGTTTTATATGGCACTATGTGTAATGTGATAATAATAATAGTAATGTGTTATTATATGGCAGTATGTGTAATGTGATGATAATAATAATAATGTGTTTTATATGGCACTATGTGTAATGTGATAATAATAATAATGTGTTTTATATGGCACTATGTGTAATGTGATAATAATAATAATGTGTTATTGTATGGCACTATGTGAAATGCAATAATAATAATAATAATGTGTTATTATATGGCAGTATGTGTAATGTGATAATAATAATAATGTGTTATTATATGGCACTATGTGTAATGTGAAAATAATAATAATGTGTTTTATATGGCACTATGTGTAAAGTAATAATAATAATAAATAGTTATTATATGGCATTATGTGTAATGTGATAATAATAATAATATGTTTTATATGGCACTCTGTGTAATGTGATAATAATAATAATGTTTTATTATATGGCACTATGTGTAATGTAATAATAATAATAATGTGTTATTATATGGCACTATGTGAAATGTGATAATAATAATAATGTTTTATTATATGGCACTATGTGTAATGTAATAATAATAATAATGTGTTATTATATGGCACTATGTGAAATGTGATAATAATAATAATAATAATAATAATAATAATAATAATAATAATGTGTTATTATATGGAACTATGTGTAATGTAATAATCATGTGTTATTATATGGCACTATGTGTAATGTGATAATAATAATAATAATAATAATGTGTTATTATATGGAACTATGAGTAATGTAATAATCATGTGTTATTATATGGCACTATGTGTAATGTGATAATAATAATAATAATAATAATAATAATAATAATAATAATAATGTGTTATTATATGGCACTATGTGAAATGTGATAATAATAATGTGTTATTATATGGCACTATGAGTAATGTAATAATAATAATAATAATAATTAATAATAATAATGTGTTATTATATGGCACTATGTGTAATGTGATAATAATAATAATGTGTTTTATATGGCACTATGTGTAATGTGATAATAATAATAATAATGTGTTATTATATGGCAGTATGTGTAATGTGATAATAATAATAATAATAATGTGTTTTATATGGCACTATGTGTAATGTGATAATAATAATAATGTGTTTTATATGGCACTATGTGTAATGTGATAATAATAATAATGTGTTATTGTATGGCACTATGTGAAATGTAATAATAATAATAATAATGTGTTATTATATGGCAGTATGTGTAATGTGATAATAATAATAATGTGTTTTATATGGCACTATGTGTAATGTGATAATAATAATAATAATAATGTGTTATTATATGGCACTATGTGTAATGTAATAATAATGTGTTATTATATGGCACTATATGTAATGTAATAATAATAATAATAATAATAATAATAATAATAATAATAATGTGTTATTATATGGCACTATGTGTAATGTAATAATAATGTGTTATTATATGGCACTATGTGTAATGTGATAATAATAATAATGTGTTATTATATGGCACTATGTGTGATGTAATAATAATAATAATAATAATAATAATAATAATAATAATAATGTGTTATATGGCACTATGTGTAATGTAAAAATAATGTGTTATTATATGGCACTATGTGTTATGTGGTAATAATAATAATAATGTGTTATTATATGGCACTATGTGAAATGTGATAATAATAATGTGTTATTATATGGCACTATGTGTAATGTAATAATAATAATAATAATAATTAATAATAATAATGTGTTATTATATGGCACTATGTGTAATGTGATAATAATAATAATGTGTTTTATATGGCACTATGTGTAATGTGATAATAATAATAATAATGTGTTATTATATGGCAGTATGTGTAATGTGATAATAATAATAATGTGTTTTATATGGCACTATGTGTAATGTGATAATAATAATAATGTGTTTTATATGGCAATATGTGTAATGTGATAATAATAATAATGTGTTATTGTATGGCACTATGTGAAATGTAATAATAATAATAATAATGTGTTATTATATGGCAGTATGTGTAATGTGATAATAATAATAATGTGTTTTATATGGCACTATGTGTAATGTGATAATAATAATAATAATGTGTTATTATATGGCACTATGTGTAATGTAATAATAATGTGTTATTATATGGCACTATATGTAATGTAATAATAATAATAATGTGTTATTATATGGCACTATGTGTAATGTAATAATAATGTGTTATTATATGGCACTATGTGTAATGTGATAATAATAATAATGTGTTATTATATGGCACTATGTGTGATGTAATAATAATAATAATAATAATAATAATAATAATAATGTGTTATATGGCACTATGTGTAATGTAAAAATAATGTGTTATTATATGGCACTATGTGTTATGTGGTAATAATAATAATAATGTGTTATTATATTGCACTATGTGAAATGTGATAATAATAATGTGTTATTATATGGCACTATGTGTAATGTAATAATAATAATAATAATTAATAATAATAATGTGTTATTATATGGCACTATGTGTAATGTGATAATAATAATAATGTGTTTTATATGGCACTATGTGTAATGTGATAATAATAATAATGTGTTATTATATGGCAGTATGTGTAATGTGATAATAATAATAATGTGTTATTATATGGCACTATGTGTAATGTGATAATAATAATAATGTGTTTTATATGGCACTATGTGTAATGTGATAATAATAATAATAATGTGTTATTATATGGCAGTATGTGTAATGTGATAATAATAATAATGTGTTTTATATGGCACTATGTGTAATGTGATAATAATAATAATGTGTTTTATATGGCACTATGTGTAATGTGATAATAATAATAATGTGTTATTGTATGGCACTATGTGAAATGTAATAATAATAATAATAATGTGTTATTATATGGCAGTATGTGTAAAGTAATAATAATAATAAATAGTTATTATATGGCATTATGTGTAATGTGATAATAATAATAATATGTTTTATATGGCACTATGTGTAATGTGATAATAATAATAATGTTTTATTATATGGCACTATGTGTAATGTGATAATAATAATAATGTTTTATTATATGGCACTATGTGTAATGTAATAATAATAATAATGTGTTATTATATGGCACTATGTGAAATGTGATAATAATAATGTGTTATTATATGGCACTATGTGTAATGTAATAATAATAATAATAATAATAATTAATAATAATAATGTGTTATTATATGGCACTATGTGTAATGTAATAATAATGTGTTATTATATGGCACTATATGTAATGTAATAATAATAATAATAATAATAATAATAATAATAATAATAATAATGTGTTATTATATGGCACTATGTGTAATGTAATAATAATGTGTTATTATATGGCACTATGTGTAATGTGATAATAATAATAATGTGTTATTATATGGCACTATGTGTGATGTAATAATAATAATAATAATAATAATAATAATAATAATAATGTGTTATATGGCACTATGTGTAATGTAAAAATAATGTGTTATTATATGGCACTATGTGTTATGTGGTAATAATAATAATAATAATGTGTTATTATATGGCACTATGGGAAATGTGATAATAATAATGTGTTATTATATGGCACTATGTGTAATGTAATAATAATAATAATAATAATTAATAATAATAATGTGTTATTATATGGCACTATGTGTAATGTAATAATAATAATAATAATAATAATAATTAATAATAATAATGTGTTATTATATGGCACTATGTGTAATGTAATAATAATGTGTTATTATATGGCACTATATGTAATGTAATAATAATAATAATAATAATAATAATAATAATAATAATAATGTGTTATTATATAGCACTATGTGTAATGTAATAATAATGTGTTATTATATGGCACTATGTGTAATGTGATAATAATAATAATGTGTTATTATATGGCACTATGTGTGATGTAATAATAATAATAATAATAATAATAATAATAATAATAATAATGTGTTATTATATGGCACTATGTGTAATGTAATAATAATGTGTTATTATATGGCACTATGTGTAATGTGATAAGAATAATAATGTGTTATTATATGGCACTATGTGTGATGTAATAATAATAATAATAATAATAATAATGTGTTATTATATGGCACTATGTGTAATGTAATAATAATGTGTTATTATATGGCACTATGTGTGATGTAATAATAATAATAATAATAATAATAATAATAATAATAATAATGTGTTATGATATGGCACTATGTGTAATGTAATAATAATGTGTTATTATATGGCACTATGTGTAATGTAATAATAATGTGTTATTATATGGCACTATGTGTAATGTAATAATAATGTGTTATTATATGGCATTATGTGTAATGTGATAATAATAATAATAATAATAATGTGTTATGATATGGCACTATGTGTAATGTGATATCCCCCTAACCAGCCCACCCCTGTCCATAACTGTAATGAGAGAGCAAATAAAAGTTGCTACTTACTGATTCCTATCTCCGGCCTTCCTTCCTCATTTCAGAGGTTTCTGCGGTGACAGAGAATCAAACCCTGCTCTCTGCATTTCCTGCAAGTCACTACATGCAAACCAGCACCGGTATAACACCTTGTGTAAAGCAGGTAATACGGTGTAACTATCATAAGCCAGCACCGGTATAACACCTTGTGTAAAGCAGGTAATCCGGTGTAACTATCATAAGCCAGAACCGGTATAACACCTTGTGTAAAGCAGGTAATACGGTGTAACTATCATAAGCCAGAACCGGTATAACACCTTGTGTAAAGCAGGTAATACGGTGTAACTATCATAAGCCAGAACCGGTATAACACCTTGTGTAAAGCAGGTAATCCGGTGTAACTATCATAAGCCAGAACCGGTATAACACCTTGTGTAAAGCAGGTAATCCGGTGTAACTATCATAAGCCAGAACCGGTATAACACCTTGTGTAAAGCAGGTAATCCGGTGTAACTATCATAAGCCAGAACCGGTATAACACCTTGTGTAAAGCAGGTAATCCGGTGTAACTATCATAAGCCAGAACCGGTATAACACCTTGTGTAAAGCAGGTAATCCGGTGTAACTATCATAAGCCAGAACCGGTATAACACCTTGTGTAAAGCAGGTAATCCGGTGTAACTATCATAAGCCAGAACCGGTATAACACCTTGTGTAAAGCAGGTAATCCGGTGTAACTATCATAAGCCAGAACCGGTATAACACCTTGTGTAAAGCAGGTAATACAGTGTAACTATCATAAGCCAGAACCGGTATAACACCTTGTGTAAAGCAGGTAATACGGTGTAACTATCATAAGCCAGAACCGGTATAACACCTTGTGTAAAGCAGGTAATACGGTGTAACTATCATAAGCCAGAACCGGTATAACACCTTGTGTAAAGCAGGTAATACAGTGTAACTATCATAAGCCAGCACCGGTATAACACCTTGTGTAAAGCAGGTAATACAGTGTAACTATCATAAGCCAGAACCGGTATAACACCTTGTGTAAAGCAGGTAATACAGTGTAACTATCATAAGCCAGAACCGGTATAACACCTTGTGTAAAGCAGGTAATACGGTGTAACTATCATAAGCCAGAACCGGTATAACACCTTGTGTAAAGCAGGTAATACGGTGTAACTATCATAAGCCAGAACCGGTATAACACCTTGTGTAAAGCAGGTAATACGGTGTAACTATCATAAGCCAGAACCGGTATAACACCTTGTGTAAAGCAGGTAATCCGGTGTAACTATCATAAGCCAGCACCGGTATAACACCTTGTGTAAAGCAGGTAATCCGGTGTAACTATCATAAGCCAGCACCGGTATAACACCTTGTGTAAAGCAGGTAATCCGGTGTAACTATCATAAGCCAGAACCGGTATAACACCTTGTGTAAAGCAGGTAATCCGGTGTAACTATCATAAGCCAGAACCGGTATAACACCTTGTGTAAAGCAGGTAATACGGTGTAACTATCATAAGCCAGAACCGGTATAACACCTTGTGTAAAGCAGGTAATACGGTGTAACTATCATAAGCCAGAACCGGTATAACACCTTGTGTAAAGCAGGTAATACGGTGTAACTATCATAAGCCAGCACCGGTATAACACCTTGTGTAAAGCAGGTAATACGGTGTAACTATCATAAGCCAGCACCGGTATAACACCTTGTGTAAAGCAGGTAATACGGTGTAACTATCATAAGCCAGCACCGGTATAACACCTTGTGTAAAGCAGGTAATACGGTGTAACTATCATAAGCCAGCACCGGTATAACACCTTGTGTAAAGCAGGTAATACAGTGTAACTATCATAAGCCAGCACCGGTATAACACCTTGTGTAAAGCAGGTAATACAGTGTAACTATCATAAGCCAGCACCGGTATAACACCTTGTGTAAAGCAGGTAATACAGTGTAACTATCATAAGCCAGCACCGGTATAACACCTTGTGTAAAGCAGGTAATACAGTGTAACTATCATAAGCCAGCACCGGTATAACACCTTGTGTAAAGCAGGTAATACAGTGTAACTATCATAAGCCAGCACCGGTATAACACCTTGTGTAAAGCAGGTAATACAGTGTAACTATCATAAGCCAGCACCGGTATAACACCTTGTGTAAAGCAGGTAATACAGTGTAACTATCATAAGCCAGCACCGGTATAACACCTTGTGTAAAGCAGGTAATACAGTGTAACTATCATAAGCCAGCACCGGTATAACACCTTGTGTAAAGCAGGTAATACAGTGTAACTATCATAAGCCAGCACCGGTATAACACCTTGTGTAAAGCAGGTAATACAGTGTAACTATCATAAGCCAGCACCGGTATAACACCTTGTGTAAAGCAGGTAATACAGTGTAACTATCATAAGCCAGAACCGGTATAACACCTTGTGTAAAGCAGGTAATACAGTGTAACTACCATAAGCCAGAACCGGTATAACACCTTGTGTAAAGCAGGTAATCCAGTGTAACTACCATAAGCCAGAACCGGTATAACACCTTGTGTAAAGCAGGTAATACAGTGTAACTACCATAAGCCAGAACCGGTATAACACCTTGTGTAAAGCAGGTAATACAGTGTAACTATCATAAACGTGAACCGGTATAACACCTTGTGTAAAGCAGGTAATACAGTGTAACTATCATAAGCCAGAACCGGTTTTACACCTTGTGTAAAGCAGGTAATCCGGTGTAACTATCATAAGCCAGAACCGGTATAACACCTTGTGTAAAGCAGGTAATCCGGTGTAACTATCATAAGCCAGAACCGGTATAACACCTTGTGTAAAGCAGGTAATCCGGTGTAACTATCATAAGCCAGAACCGGTATAACACCTTGTGTAAAGCAGGTAATCCGGTGTAACTATCATAAGCCAGAACCGGTATAACACCTTGTGTAAAGCAGGTAATCCGGTGTAACTATCATAAGCCAGAACCGGTATAACACCTTGTGTAAAGCAGGTAATCCGGTGTAACTATCATAAGCCAGAACCGGTATAACACCTTGTGTAAAGCAGGTAATCCGGTGTAACTATCATAAGCCAGAACCGGTATAACACCTTGTGTAAAGCAGGTAATACGGTGTAACTATCATAAGCCAGAACCGGTATAACACCTTGTGTAAAGCAGGTAATACGGTGTAACTATCATAAGCCAGAACCGGTATAACACCTTGTGTAAAGCAGGTAATACAGTGTAACTATCATAAGCCAGAACCGGTATAACACCTTGTGTAAAGCAGGTAATACAGTGTAACTATCATAAGCCAGAACCGGTATAACACCTTGTGTAAAGCAGGTAATACAGTGTAACTATCATAAGTCAGAACCGGTATAACACCTTGTGTAAAGCAGGTAATACAGTGTAACTATCATAAGCCAGAACCGGTATAACACCTTGTGTAAAGCAGGTAATACAGTGTAACTATCATAAGCCAGAACCGGTATAACACCTTGTGTAAAGCAGGTAATACAGTGTAACTACCATAAGCCAGAACCGGTATAACACCTTGTGTAAAGCAGGTAATCCAGTGTAACTACCATAAGCCAGAACCGGTATAACACCTTGTGTAAAGCAGGTAATACAGTGTAACTACCATAAGCCAGAACCGGTATAACACCTTGTGTAAAGCAGGTAATACGGTGTAACTATCATAAGCCAGAACCGGTTTTACACCTTGTGTAAAGCAGGTAATACGGTGTAACTATCATAAGCCAGAACCGGTATAACACCTTGTGTAAAGCAGGTAATACGGTGTAACTATCATAAGCCAGAACCGGTATAACACCTTGTGTAAAGCAGGTAATACGGTGTAACTATCATAAGCCAGAACCGGTATAACACCTTGTGTAAAGCAGGTAATACGGTGTAACTATCATAAGCCAGAACCGGTATAACACCTTGTGTAAAGCAGGTAATACGGTGTAACTATCATAAGCCAGAACCGGTATAACACCTTGTGTAAAGCAGGTAATACGGTGTAACTATCATAAGCCAGAACCGGTATAACACCTTGTGTAAAGCAGGTAATACGGTGTAACTATCATAAGCCAGAACCGGTATAACACCTTGTGTAAAGCAGGTAATACGGTGTAACTATCATAAGCCAGCACCGGTATAACACCTTGTGTAAAGCAGGTAATACAGTGTAACTATCATAAGCCAGAACCGGTATAACACCTTGTGTAAAGCAGGTAATACAGTGTAACTATCATAAGCCAGAACCGGTATAACACCTTGTGTAAAGCAGGTAAACCAGGGAAACTATCATAAACCAGAACCGGTATAACACCTTGTGTAAAGCAGGTAATACAGTGTTACTATCATAAGCCAGAACCGGTATAACACCTTGTGTAAAGCAGGTAATACAGTGTAACTATCATAAGCCAGCACCGGTATAACACCTTGTGTAAAGCAGGTAATACAGTGTAACTATCATAAGCCAGCACCGGTATAACACCTTGTGTAAAGCAGGTAATACAGTGTAACTATCATAAGCCAGCACCGGTATAACACCTTGTGTAAAGCAGGTAATACAGTGTAACTATCATAAGCCAGCACCGGTATAACACCTTGTGTAAAGCAGGTAATACAGTGTAACTATCATAAGCCAGCACCGGTATAACACCTTGTGTAAAGCAGGTAATACAGTGTAACTATCATAAGCCAGAACCGGTATAACACCTTGTGTAAAGCAGGTAATACAGTGTAACTATCATAAGCCAGAACCGGTATAACACCTTGTGTAAAGCAGGTAATACAGTGTAACTATCATAAGCCAGAACCGGTATAACACCTTGTGTAAAGCAGGTAATACAGTGTAACTATCATAAGCCAGAACCGGTATAACACCTTGTGTAAAGCAGGTAATACAGTGTAACTATCATAAGCCAGAACCGGTATAACACCTTGTGTAAAGCAGGTAATACAGTGTAACTATCATAAGCCAGAACCGGTATAACACCTTGTGTAAAGCAGGTAATACAGTGTAACTATCATAAGCCAGAACCGGTATAACACCTTGTGTAAAGCAGGTAATACAGTGTAACTATCATAAGCCAGAACCGGTATAACACCTTGTGTAAAGCAGGTAATACAGTGTAACTATCATAAGCCAGAACCGGTATAACACCTTGTGTAAAGCAGGTAATACAGTGTAACTATCATAAGCCAGAACCGGTATAACACCTTGTGTAAAGCAGGTAATACAGTGTAACTATCATAAGCCAGATCCGGTATAACACCTTGTGTAAAGCAGGTAATACAGTGTAACTATCATAAGCCAGAACCGGTATAACACCTTGTGTAAAGCAGGTAATACTGTGTAACTATCATAAGCCAGAACCGGTATAACACCTTGTGTAAAGCAGGTAATACAGTGTAACTACCATAAGCCAGAACCGGTATAACACCTTGTGTAAAGCAGGTAATCCAGTGTAACTACCATAAGCCAGAACCGGTATAACACCTTGTGTAAAGCAGGTAATACAGTGTAACTACCATAAGCCAGAACCGGTATAACACCTTGTGTAAAGCAGGTAATACAGTGTAACTATCATAAGCCAGAACCGGTATAACACCTTGTGTAAAGCAGGTAATACAGTGTAACTATCATAAACGTGAACCGGTATAACACCTTGTGTAAAGCAGGTAATACAGTGTAACTATCATAAGCCAGAACCGGTATAACACCTTGTGTAAAGCAGGTAATACAGTGTAACTATCATAAGCCAGAACCGGTATAACACCTTGTGTAAAGCAGGTAATACAGTGTAACTATCATAAGCCAGCACCGGTATAACACCTTGTGTAAAGCAGGTAATACAGTGTAACTATCATAAGCCAGAACCGGTATAACACCTTGTGTAAAGCAGGTAATACAGTGTAACTATCATAAGCCAGAACCGGTATAACACCTTGTGTAAAGCAGGTAATCCAGTGTAACTATCATAAGCCAGAACCGGTATAACACCTTGTGTAAAGCAGGTAATACAGTGTAACTATCATAAGCCAGAACCGGTATAACACCTTGTGTAAAGCAGGTAATACAGTGTAACTATCATAAGTCAGAACCGGTATAACACCTTTTGTAAAGCAGGTAATACAGTGTAACTATCATAAGCCAGAACCGGTATAACACCTTGTGTAAAGCAGGTAATCCAGTGTAACTATCATAAGTCAGAACCGGTATAACACCTTTTGTAAAGCAGGTAATACAGTGTAACTATCATAAGCCAGAACCGGTATAACACCTTGTGTAAAGCAGGTAATACAGTGTAACTATCATAAGCCAGAACCGGTATAACACCTTGTGTAAAGCAGGTAAACCAGGGAAACTATCATAAACCAGAACCGGTATAACACCTTGTGTAAAGCAGGTAATACAGTGTTACTATCATAAGCCAGAACCGGTATAACACCTTGTGTAAAGCAGGTAATACAGTGTAACTATCATAAGCCAGAACCGGTATAACACCTTGTGTAAAGCAGGTAATACAGTGTAACTATCATAAGCCAGAACCGGTATAACACCTTGTGTAAAGCAGGTAATACAGTGTAACTATCATAAGCCAGAACCGGTATAACACCTTGTGTAAAGCAGGTAATACAGTGTAACTATCATAAGCCAGCACCGGTATAACACCTTGTGTAAAGCAGGTAATACAGTGTAACTATCATAAGCCAGAACCGGTATAACACCTTGTGTAAAGCAGGTAAACCAGGGAAACTATCATAAGCCAGAACCGGTATAACACCTTGTGTAAAGCAGGTAATACAGTGTAACTATCATAAGCCAGAACCGGTATAACACCTTGAGTAAAGCAATTAATCCAGTGTAACTATCATAAGCCAGAACCGGTATAACACCTTGTGTAAAGCAGGTAATACAGTGTAACTATCATAAGCCAGAACCGGTATAACACCTTGTGTAAAGCAGGTAATACAGTGTAACTATCATAAGCCAGCACCGGTATAACACCTTGTGTAAAGCAGGTAATCCAGTGTAACTATCATAAGCCAGAACCGGTATAACACCTTGTGTAAAGCAGGTAAACCAGGGAAACTATCATAAACCAGAACCGGTATAACACCTTGTGTAAAGCAGGTAATCCGGTGTAACTATCATAAGCCAGCACCGGTATAACACCTTGTGTAAAGCAGGTAATCCGGTGTAACTATCATAAGCCAGAACCGGTATAACACCTTGTGTAAAGCAGGTAATACAGTGTAACTATCATAAGCCAGAACCGGTATAACACCTTGTGTAAAGCAGGTAATACAGTGTAACTATCATAAGCCAGAACCGGTATAACACCTTGTGTAAAGCAGGTAATACAGTGTAACTATCATAAGCCAGAACCGGTATAACACCTTGTGTAAAGCAGGTAATACAGTGTAACTATCATAAGCCAGAACCGGTATAACACCTTGTGTAAAGCAGGTAATACAGTGTAACTATCATAAGCCAGAACCGGTATAACACCTTGTGTAAAGCAGGTAATACAGTGTAACTATCATAAGCCAGCACCGGTATAACACCTTGTGTAAAGCAGGTAATACAGTGTAACTATCATAAGCCAGAACCGGTATAACACCTTGTGTAAAGCAGGTAATACAGTGTAACTATCATAAGCCAGAACCGGTATAACACCTTGTGTAAAGCAGGTAATACAGTGTAACTATCATAAGCCAGAACCGGTATAACACCTTGTGTAAAGCAGGTAATACAGTGTAACTATCATAAGCCAGAACCGGTATAACACCTTGTGTAAAGCAGGTAATACGGTGTAACTATCATAAGCCAGAACCGGTATAACACCTTGTGTAAAGCAGGTAATACGGTGTAACTATCATAAGCCAGAACCGGTATAACACCTTGTGTAAAGCAGGTAATACAGTGTAACTATCATAAGCCAGAACCGGTATAACACCTTGTGTAAAGCAGGTAATACAGTGTAACTATCATAAGCCAGCACCGGTATAACACCTTGTGTAAAGCAGGTAATACAGTGTAACTATCATAAGCCAGAACCGGTATAACACCTTGTGTAAAGCAGGTAATACAGTGTAACTATCATAAGCCAGAACCGGTATAACACCTTGTGTAAAGCAGGTAATCCAGTGTAACTATCATAAGCCAGAACCGGTATAACACCTTGTGTAAAGCAGGTAATACAGTGTAACTATCATAAGCCAGAACCGGTATAACACCTTGTGTAAAGCAGGTAATACAGTGTAACTATCATAAGTCAGAACCGGTATAACACCTTTTGTAAAGCAGGTAATACAGTGTAACTATCATAAGCCAGAACCGGTATAACACCTTGTGTAAAGCAGGTAATACAGTGTAACTATCATAAGTCAGAACCGGTATAACACCTTTTGTAAAGCAGGTAATACAGTGTAACTATCATAAGCCAGAACCGGTATAACACCTTGTGTAAAGCAGGTAATACAGTGTAACTATCATAAGCCAGAACCGGTATAACACCTTGTGTAAAGCAGGTAAACCAGGGAAACTATCATAAACCAGAACCGGTATAACACCTTGTGTAAAGCAGGTAATACAGTGTTACTATCATAAGCCAGAACCGGTATAACACCTTGTGTAAAGCAGGTAATACAGTGTAACTATCATAAGCCAGAACCGGTATAACACCTTGTGTAAAGCAGGTAATACAGTGTAACTATCATAAGCCAGAACCGGTATAACACCTTGTGTAAAGCAGGTAATACAGTGTAACTATCATATGCCAGAACCGGTATAACACCTTGTGTAAAGCAGGTAATACAGTGTAACTATCATAAGCCAGCATCGGTATAACACCTTGTGTAAAGCAGGTAATACAGTGTAACTATCATAAGCCAGAACCGGTATAACACCTTGTGTAAAGCAGGTAAACCAGGGAAACTATCATAAGCCAGAACCGGTATAACACCTTGTGTAAAGCAGGTAATACAGTGTAACTATCATAAGCCAGAACCGGTATAACACCTTGAGTAAAGCAATTAATCCAGTGTAACTATCATAAGCCAGAACCGGTATAACACCTTGTGTAAAGCAGGTAATACAGTGTAACTATCATAAGCCAGAACCGGTATAACACCTTGTGTAAAGCAGGTAATACAGTGTAACTATCATAAGCCAGCACCGGTATAACACCTTGTGTAAAGCAGGTAATCCAGTGTAACTATCATAAGCCAGAACCGGTATAACACCTTGTGTAAAGCAGGTAAACCAGGGAAACTATCATAAACCAGAACCGGTATAACACCTTGTGTAAAGCAGGTAATACGGTGTAACTATCATAAGCCAGAACCGGTATAACACCTTGTGTAAAGCAGGTAATACAGTGTAACTATCATAAGCCAGAACCGGTATAACACCTTGTGTAAAGCAGGTAATACAGTGTAACTATCATAAGCCAGAACCGGTATAACACCTTGTGTAAAGCAGGTAATACAGTGTAACTATCATAAGCCAGCACCGGTATAACACCTTGTGTAAAGCAGGTAATACAGTGTAACTATCATAAGCCAGAACCGGTATAACACCTTGTGTAAAGCAGGTAATACAGTGTAACTATCATAAGCCAGAACCGGTATAACACCTTGTGTAAAGCAGGTAATACAGTGTAACTATCATAAGCCAGAACCGGTATAACACCTTGTGTAAAGCAGGTAATACAGTGTAACTATCATAAGCCAGAACCGGTATAACACCTTGTGTAAAGCAGGTAATACGGTGTAACTATCATAAGCCAGAACCGGTATAACACCTTGTGTAAAGCAGGTAATACGGTGTAACTATCATAAGCCAGAACCGGTATAACACCTTGTGTAAAGCAGGTAATACGGTGTAACTATCATAAGCCAGCACCGGTATAACACCTTGTGTAAAGCAGGTAATACGGTGTAACTATCATAAGCCAGAACCGGTATAACACCTTGTGTAAAGCAGGTAATACGGTGTAACTATCATAAGCCAGAACCGGTATAACACCTTGTGTAAAGCAGGTAATACGGTGTAACTATCATAAGCCAGAACCGGTATAACACCTTGTGTAAAGCAGGTAATCCGGTGTAACTATCATAAGCCAGAACCGGTATAACACCTTGTGAAAAGCAGGTAATCCGGTGTAACTATCATAAGCCAGAACCGGTATAACACCTTGTGTAAAGCAGGTAATCCGGTGTAACTATCATAAGCCAGAACCGGTATAACACCTTGTGTAAAGCAGGTAATCCGGTGTAACTATCATAAGCCAGAACCGGTATAACACCTTGTGTAAAGCAGGTAATACGGTGTAACTATCATAAGCCAGAACCGGTATAACACCTTGTGTAAAGCAGGTAATACAGTGTAACTACCATAAGCCAGAACCGGTATAACACCTTGTGTAAAGCAGGTAATACAGTGTAACTACCATAAGCCAGAACCGGTACACCACCCTCACCCTATAACTGTACCTATCCCTGCTCTATTACACCACCCTCACCCTATAACTGTACCTATCCCTGCTCTATTACAGCACCCTCACCCTATAACTGTACCTATCCCTGCTCTATTACAGGACCCTCACCCTATAACTGTACCTATCCCTGCTCTATTACAGCACCCTCACCCTATAACTGTACCTATCCCTGCTCTATTACATCACCCTCACCCTATAACTGTACCTATCCCTGCTCTATTACACCACCCTCACCTTATAACTGTACCTATCACTGCTCTATTACACCACCCTCACCCTATAACTGTACCTATCCCTGCTCTATTACACCACCCTCACCCTATAACTGCACCTATCCCTGCTGTATTACAGCACCCCCACCCTATAACTGTACCTATCCCTGCTCTATTACACCACCCTCACCCTATAACTGTACCTATCCCTGCTCTATTACAGCACCCTCACCCTATAACTGTACCTATCCCTGCTCTATTACACCACCCTCACCCTATAACTGTACCTATCCCTGCTGTATTACAGCACCCCCACCCTATAACTGTACCTATCCCTGCTCTATTACACCACCCTCACCCTATAACTGTACCTATCCCTGCTCTATTACACCACCCTCACCCTATTACTGTACCTATCCCTCCTTTATTACAGCACCCTCACCCTATAACTGTACCTATCACTGCTCTATTACACCACCCTCACCCTATAACTGTACCTATCCCTGCACTATTACACCACACTCACCTTATAACTGTACCTATCACTGCTCTATTACACCACCCTCACCCTATAACTGTACCTATCCCTGCTCTATTACATCACCCTCACCCTATAACTGTACCTATCCCTGCTCTATTACACCACCCTCACCCTATAACTGTACCTATCCCTGCTCTATTACATCACCCTCACCCTATAACTGTACCTATCCCTGCTCTATTACACCACCCTCACCCTATAACTGTACCTATCCCTGCTCTATTACACCACCCTCACCCTATAACTGTACCTATCCCTGCTCTATTACACCACCCTCACCCTATAACTGTACCTATCCCTGCTGTATTACAGCACCCCCACCCTATAACTGTACCTATCCCTGCTCTATTACACCACCCTCACCCTATTACTGTACCTATCCCTGCTCTATTACAGCACCCCCACCCTATAACTGTACCTATCCTGCTCTATTACACCACCCCTCACCCTATAACTGTACCTATCCTGCTCTATTACACCACCCCTCACCCTATAACTGTACTATATTACACCACCCTCACCCTATAACTGTACCTATCCCTGCTCTATAACAGAACCCTCACCCTATAACTGCACCTATCCCTGCTCTATTACACCACCCTCACCCTATAACTGTACCTATCCCTGCTCTATTACAGCACCCTCACCCTATAACTGTACCTATCCCTGCACTATTACAGCACCCTCACCCTATAACTGCACCTATCCCTGCTCTATTACACCACCCTCACCCTATAACTGTACCTATCCCTGCTCTATTACACCACCCTCACCCTATAACTGTACCTATCCCTGCACTATTACACCACCCTCACCCTATAACTGTACCTATCCCTGCTCTATTACACCACCCTCACCCTATAACTGTACCTATCCCTGCTCTATTACAGCACCCTCACCCTATAACTGTACCTATCCCTGCTCTATTACAGCACCCTCACCCTATAACTGTACCTATCCCTGCTCTATTACAGCACCCTCACCCTATAACTGTACCTATCCCTGCTCTATTACACCACCTTCATCCTATAACTGTACCTATCCCTGCTCTATTACAGCACCCTCACCCTATAACTGCACCTATCCCTGCTCTATTACACCACCCTCACCCTATAACTGTACCTATCCCTGCTCTATTACAGCACCCTCACCCTATAACTGTACCTATCCCTGCTCTATTACAGCACCCTCAACCTATAACTGTACCTATCCCTGCTCTTACACCACCCTCACCCTATAACTGTACCTATCCCTGCTCTATTACAGCACCCTCACCCTATAACTGCACCTATCCCTGCTCTATTACAGCACCCTCACCCTATAACTGCACCTATCCCTGCTCTATTACACCACCCTCACCCTATAACTGCACCTATCCCTGCTCTATTACACCACCCTCGCCCTATAACTGTACCTATCTCTGCTCTATTACACCACCCTCACCCTATAACTGTACCTATCCCTGCTCTATTACACCACCCCTCACCCTATAACTGTACCTATCCCTGCTCTATTACACCACCCTCGCCCTATAACTGTACCTATCTCTGCTCTATTACACCACCCTCACCCTATAACTGTACCTATCACTGCTCTATTACAGCACCCTCACCCTATAACTGCACCTATCCCTGCTCTATTACACCACCCTCACCCTATAACTGCACCTATCCCTGCTCTATTACACCACCCTCGCCCTATAACTGTACCTATCTCTGCTCTATTACACCACCCTCACCCTATAACTGTACCTATCCCTGCTCTATTACACCACCCCTCACCCTATAACTGTACCTATCCCTGCTCTATTACATCACCCCTCACCCTATAACTGTACCTATCTCTGCTCTATTACACCACCCTCGCCCTATAACTGTACCTATCTCTGCTCTATTACACCACCCTCACCCTATAACTGTACCTATCCCTGCTCTATTACACCACCCCTCACCCTATAACTGTACCTATCCCTGCTCTATTACACCACCCTCACCCTATAACTGTACCTATCTCTGCTCTATTACACCACCCTCACCCTATAACTGTACCTATCCCTGCTCTATTACAGCACCCTCACCCTATAACTGTACCTATCCCTGCTCTATTACAGCACCCTCACCCTATAACTGCACCTATCCCTGCTCTATTACACCACCCTCACCCTATAACTGTACCTATCCCTGCTCTATTACAGCACCCTCACCCTATAACTGTACCTATCCCTGCTCTATTACACCATCCTCACCCTATAACTGTACCTATCCCTGCTCTATTACAGCACCCTCACCCTATAACTGTACCTATCCGTGCTCTATTACAGCACCCTCACCCTATAACTGTACCTATCCCTGCTCTATTACAGCACCCTCACCCTATAACTGCACCTATCCCTGCTCTATTACAGCACCCTCACCCTATAACTGCACCTATCCCTGCTCTATTACACCACCCTCACCCTATAACTGCACCTATCCCTGCTCTATTACACCACCCTCGCCCTATAACTGTACCTATCTCTGCTCTATTACACCACCCTCACCCTATAACTGTACCTATCCCTGCTCTATTACACCACCCCTCACCCTATAACTGTACCTATCCCTGCTCTATTACACCACCCTCGCCCTATAACTGTACCTATCTCTGCTCTATTACAGCACCCTCACCCTATAACTGTACCTATCCCTGCTCTATTACACCACCCTCACCCTATAACTGTACCTATCTCTGCTCTATTACACCACCCTCACCCTATAACTGTACCTATCACTGCTCTATTACAGCACCCTCACCCTATAACTGCACCTATCCCTGCTCTATTACACCACCCTCACCCTATAACTGTACCTATCACTGCTCTATTACAGCACCCTCACCCTATAACTGCACCTATCCCTGCTCTATTACACCACCCTCACCCTATAACTGCACCTATCCCTGCTCTATTACACCACCCTCGCCCTATAACTGTACCTATCTCTGCTCTATTACACCACCCTCACCCTATAACTGTACCTATCTCTGTCTATTACACCACCCTCGCCCTATAACTGTACCTATCTCTGCTCTATTACACCACCCTCACCCTATAACTGTACCTATCCCTGCTCTATTACACCACCCCTCACCCTATAACTGTACCTATCCCTGCTCTATTACACCACCCTCACCCTATAACTGTACCTATCTCTGCTCTATTACAGCACCCTCACCCTATAACTGTACCTATCCCTGCTCTATTACAGCACCCTCACCCTATAACTGTACCTATCCCTGCTCTATTACAGCACCCTCACCCTATAACTGCACCTATCCCTGCTCTATTACACCACCCTCACCCTATAACTGTACCTATCCCTGCTCTATTACAGCACCCTCACCCTATAACTGTACCTATCCCTGCTCTATTACACCATCCTCACCCTATAACTGTACCTATCCCTGCTCTATTACAGCACCCTCACCCTATAACTGTACCTATCCGTGCTCTATTACAGCACCCTCACCCTATAACTGTACCTATCCCTGCTCTATTACACCACCCTCACCCTATAACTGTACCTATCCCTGCTCTATTACAGCACCCTCACCCTATAACTGCACCTATCCCTGCTCTATTACACCACCCTCACCCTATAACTGCACCTATCCCTGCTCTATTACACCACCCTCACCCTATAACTGTACCTATCCCTGCTCTATTACAGCACCCTCACCCTATAACTGCACCTATCCCTGCTCTATTACACCACCCTCACCCTATAACTGTACCTATCCCTGCTCTATTACAGCACCCTCACCCTATAACTGTACCTATCCGTGCTCTATTACAGCACCCTCACCCTATAACTGTACCTATCCATGCTCTATTACAGCACCCATGCCCTTTATCTGTACCTTTCTTATGTCTGTCACAGAATTAACATTTCAGGTTAAATACAGACCATTTATTTAAAGTCATTGACACATCTCATGCTCACACCACACCCTGCTGGTCACTCAGAGATTACACATTGGCAGTATGGATGCAGCCAGCCTTTGGTTATTACAGTAAATTGATGACCAATATTTTGGAGCCCCTGATAAACACAGTATTTACTTACACCCAGGACATCAGTGGGGACTCCCACTTTTAGCAGAAGTTGCAGGTTCCAGTTACAAGCACTAGGAGCACCCCTCATTTGTGGGTGATCTCCATGATTTATTTGCCCCGATCTCTGCTCTTTTACAGGACCCCTAATAGTCACTATGTGGCTTCTGATTTCAGACACAATATGAAGATAACATCAGCCTCTTGTAGCCGCACTTGGACTATGAGATCTTTCCACCCAGCCAGCCACCACCTCCACATCTATTCCACCAGTCTCTCTGCCATCTGGACAGACGGGATACCAGCAGACTGGGGTGGAGGCCAACATGAGTTTAGCAAGCCCAGCTCAGTAGCATTTATTAAATTAATCGGAGCGTTACAGTCCATGGATGGGGCCTCTCTGTCACAGAGGAAGATGTCCTTCTTGGCCAAGTGAGGTCGTAAAGTGCATTTTTCATACGCAGCTTTGAGGGTCACTGCAGACAGCATGCGTCCTTCTCTTCTTCCTCGCCCAGGGCTAAAGGATCTTCATCCTCTCCTCTCTGGACACCAAACTTCTCCTCCTCCAGTAGCTTCTCTCTCAGCTCCATCAGAAGGTCCCTGCTCTCGCTGGCTGGGAGATTACTGAGGTAATATTGGGGGGCGAGCTCTACCAACCTGGAACCGGATAAAACATACAGACCATGGGATTAACAAAGTTACGAAACCAATACAGGAGGTGAGGTCAGAGGAGGAGTAGGAGGTGAGGTCAGAGGGGGAATAGGAGGTGAGGTCAGAGGAGGAGTAGGAGGTGAGGTCAGAGGAGGAGTAGGAGGTGAGGTCAGAGGGGGAATAGGAGGTGAGGTCAGAGGAGGAATAGGAGGTGAGGTCAGAGGAGGAGTAGGAGGTGAGGTCAGAGGAGGAGTAGGAGGTGAGGTCAGAGGGGGAATAGGAGGTGAGGTCAGAGGAGGAATAGGAGGTGAGGTCAGAGGAGGAATAGGAGGTGAGGTCAGAGGAGGAATAGGAGGTGAGGTCAGAGGAGGAGTAGGTGGTGAGGTCAGAGGAGGAGTAGGAGGTGAGGTCAGAGGAGGAATAGGAGGTGAGGTCAGAGGAGGAATAGGAGGTGAGGTCAGAGGAGGAGTAGGAGGTGAAGTCAGGGGGGAATAGGAGGTGAGGTCAGATGAGGAATAGGAGGTGAGGTCAGAGGAGGAGTAGGAGGTGAGGTCAGAGGAGGAGTAGGAGGGGAGGTCAGAGGAGGAGTAGGAGGTGAGGTGAGGTCAGAGGGGGAATAGAAGGTGGGATCAGATGAGGAGTAGAAGGTGAGATCAGAGGGGGAACAGAAGGTGGGGTCAGAGGAGGAATAGGAGGTGAGGTCAGAGGGGGAATAGAAGGTGTGGTCAGAGGGGGAATAGAAGGTGTGGTCAGAGGGGGAATAGAAGGTGGGGTCAGAGGAGGAATAATAGGTGAGATCAGAGGTGGAGGCAAGATGGGGAGAGGAGAGGCGTAGGGGAGAGGTGAGGCGTAGGGGGAGAGGAGAGGCGTGCATGCTTAAACTCCTTCACTGTATTAACCTCTACCACTTCTAATGGAAGACTATTCCATACATCCACTACCCTCTCAGTAATGTAATACTTTCATTAGTCCCTGGCCTTATCGTATATCTAGGATAGCCTTATACCTATCCCATGCATGCTTAAACTCCTTCACAGTATTACCATCTACCACTTCTACTGGAAGACTATTCCATACATCCACTACCCTCTCAGTAATGTAATACTCTCATTAGTCCCTGACCTTATCTTATATCTAGGATAGCCTTATACCTATCCCATGCATGCTTAAACTCCTTCACTGTATTAACCACTACCACTTCTACTGGAGACTATTCCATACATCCACTACCCTCTCAGTAAAGTAATACTTTCATTAGTCCCTGACCTTATCTTATATCTAGGATAGCCTTATACCTATCCCATGCATGCTTAAACTCCTTCACTGTATTAACCTCTACCACTTCTACTGGAAGACTATTCCGTACATCCACTACCCTCTCAGTAATGTAATACTTTCATTAGTCCCTGGCCTTATCTTATATCTAGGATAGCCTTATACCTATCCCATGCATGCTTAAACTCCTTCACTGTATTAACCTCTACCACTTCTACAGGAAGACTATTCCATACATCCACTACCCTCTCAGTAATGTAATACTTTCATTAGTCCCTGGCATTATCTTATATCTTGGATAGCCTTATACCTATCCCATGCATGCTTAAACTCCTTCACTGTATTAACCTATACCACTTCTACTGGAAGACTATTCCATGCATCCACTACCCTCTCAGTAAAGTAATACTCCCTGACATTACTTTTATATCTTTGCCCCTCTAATTTAAGACTATGTCCGTATACAATATAAAGTGGATAATGATAGAATTGGGAGTATTGGATTATTAATGATTTAAATTAGGAAGTGATTCATCTGCCAAGCTGACCAATATGTCTTCCAGACAGTAATGTGGTTGTTTTGTTTAAATAATACGTTCATGTATATGTTCCTAGCGAGGCGGGTGGAGGAGGTGAGGAGGAGGCGAGGCGGGTGGAGGAAGTGAGGCGGGTGGAGGAAGTGAGGCGGGTGGAGGAAGTGAGGCGGGTGGAGGAAGTGAGGCGGATGGAGGAAGTGAGGCGGATGGAGGTGAGGCGGATGGAGGAGGCGAGGTTTGAGGAGGAGGCGAGGTTTGAGGAGGAGGCGAGGTTTGAGGAGGAGGCGAGGTTTGAGGAGGAGGCGAGGTTTGAGGAGGAGGCGAGGTTTGAGGAGGAGGCAAGATGAGAGGAGGAGGCAAGATGAGAGGAGGAGAGATTTGAGGAGAAAGCGAGGTGAGAGGAGGAGGCGAGGTTCGAGGAGAAGGCAAGGTTCGAGGAGAAGGCAAGGTTTGAGGAGAAGGCAAGGTTTGAGGAGAAGGCAAGGTTTGAGGAGAAGGCAAGGTTTGAGGAGAAGGCAAGGTTTGAGGAGGAGGCAAGGTTTGAGGAGAAGGCAAGGTTTGAGGAGGAGGCAAGGTTTGAGGAGGAGGCAAGATGAGAGGAGGAGGCAAGATGAGAGGAGGAGAGATTTGAGGAGAAAGCGAGGTGAGAGGAGGAGGCGAGGTTCGAGGAGGAGGCGAGGTTCGAGCAGAAGGCGAGGTTCGAGGAGGAGGCGAGGTTCGAGGAGAAGGCGAGGTTCGAGGAGAAGGCGAGGTTCGAGGAGAAGGCGAGGTTCGAGCAGAAGGCAAGGTTCGAGGAGGAGGCGAGGTTCGAGGAGAAGGCGAGGTTCGAGGAGAAGGCGAGGTTCGAGCAGAAGGCAAGGTTCGAGGAGGTGGCAAGGTTTGAGGAGGAGGCAAGGTTTGAGGAGGAGGCAAGGTTTGAGGAGGAGGCAAGATGAGAGGAGGAGGCAAGGTTTGAGGAGAAAGCGAGGTGAGAGGAGGAGGCGAGGTTTGAGGAGGAGGCAAGGTTTGAGGAGGAGGCAAGGTTGCTCACATTTCTGGGAGAATTTCTGTGGCCACGCTGATACAATTGTCTTGAGAAATGCTGAATTCATGGTACAGAACCCAGCTGGGTACAGGTGATCGCCCATAGAACACAGATGAGGGGTGTAGGGTGGCCACGTGTTTGTGAGATAGCATCACATAATTTCCTTGCCCATCCACATCTCGAGCAACCTTGGGAAACCAAATAAATGAAATATTTGTAGACCTGGTTAGACACCTGGACCCTCCTCTATTATAGAGGATTAAACCATAACCATGCGTTATATAGAAGAGTTTTCAAATACATAAATTCTATTCTGGTTTAATGTGCTAGACAAACAATTTACTTTTAAATCCTTACCTCCTTCTTCTACTACACCACCAACATCTTTTGTCTGTCTCGCTGTCTGTCTGGTCCCTCCTACTAAAGCACCGACATCTTGTGCCTGTCTCATTGTCTTTCTGATCCCTCCTCCTACAGCAAATACATCTTGTGCCTGTCTCACCATTTGCCTGCAGCCTTCTACTACAGCACCGACATCTTGTGTCTGTCTCACTCTCTCTCTGCTCTATCCTACTACAGTGTCAGACCTCCTAGCTGTCCATACTGGCATTTGAATACTTATTCAGAGATACTTTCCAGTCTCACATATCAGTCAGCCTCTGCCCGCTGCTTTCCCTGGAACTAGACTCTGGATATGTTGACCCAGGAGGGGTGGATGGGACATTGGTCTCCACACCTGGGTCTCTTTTGGCAGTTAGCCCCGCTCTACCACCTCTGGATTATATTACCCACAATATAAGCAGTGTTTAGGTGATACAGTCACAGTATAAGCAGTGTTTGGGTTATACAGTCACAGTATAAGCAGTGTTTGGGTGATACAGTCACAGAATAAGCAGTGTTTAGGTGATACAGTCACAGTATAAGCAGTGTTTAGGTGATACAGTCACAGTATAAGCAGTGTTTGGGTGATACAGTCACAGTATAAGCAGTGTTTGGGTGATACAGTCACAGTATAAGCAGTGTTTGGGTGATACAGTCACAGTATAAGCTGTGTTTAGGTGATACAGTCACTGTATAATCAGTGTTTGGGTGATACAGTCACAGTATAAGCAGTGTTTGGGTTATACAGTCACAGTATAAGCAGTGTTTGGGTGATACAGTCACAGTATAAGCAGTGTTTAGGTGATGCAGTCACAGTATAAGCAGTGTTTAGGTGATACAGTCACAGTATAAGCAGTGTTTGGGTGATACAGTCACAGTATAAGCAGTGTTTGGGTGATACAGTCACAGTATAAGCAGTGTTTGGGTGATACAGTCACAGTATAAGCAGTGTTTGGGTGATACAGTCACAGTATAAGCAGTGTTTGGGTGATACAGTCACAGTATAAGCAGTGTTTGGGTGATACAGTCACAGTATAAGCAGTGTTTGGGTGATACAGTCACAGTATAAGCAGTGTTTGGGTGATACAGTCACAGTATAAGCAGTGTTTGGGTGATACAGTCACAGTATAAGCAGTATTTGGGTGATACAGTCACAGTATAAGCAGTGTTTGGGTGATACAGTCACAGTATAAGCAGTGTTTGGGTGATACAGTCACAGTATAAGCAGTGTTTGGGTGATACAGTCACAGTATAAGCAGTGTTTGGGTGATACAGTCACAGTATAAGAAGTGTTTGGGTGATACAGTCACAGTATAAGCAGTGTTTAGGTGATATAGTCACAGTATAAGCAGTGTTTAGGTGATACAGTCACAGTATAAGCAGTGTTTGGGTGATACAGTCACAGTATAAGCAGTGTTTGGGTGATACAGTCACAGTATAAGCAGTGTTTGGGTGACACAGTCACAGTATACACAGTGTTTAGGTGACACAGTCACAGTATACACAGTGTTTAGGTGACACAGTCACAGTATAAGCAGTGTTTGGGTGACACAGTCACAGTATAAGCAGTGTTTGGGTGATACAGTCACAGTATAAGAAGTGTTTAGGTGATACAGTCACAGTATAAGCAGTGTTTAGGTGATACAGTCACAGTATAAGCAGTGTTTAGGTGATACAGTCACAGTATAAGCAGTGTTTAGGTGATACAGTCACAGTATAAGCAGTGTTTAGGTGACACAGTCACAGTATAAACAGTGTTTGGGTGATACAGTCACAGTATAAGCAGTGTTTGGGTGATACAGTCACAGTATAAGCAGTGTTTAGGTGACACAGTCACAGTATAAGCAGTGTTTGGGTGATACAGTCACAGTATAAGTGGTGTTTGGGTGATACAGTCACAGTATAAGTGGTGTTTGGGTGATACAGTCACAGTATAAGTGGTGTTTAGGTGATACAGTCCCAGTATAAGCGGTGTTTGGGTGATACAGTCGCAGTGTTTGGGTGATACAGTCACAGTATAAGCAGTGTTTAGGTGATACAGTCACAGTATAAGCAGTGTTTGGGTGATACAGTCACAGTATAAGCAGTGTTTAGGTGACACAGTCACAGTATACACAGTGTTTAGGTGACACAGTCACAGTATAAGCAGTGTTTGGGTGATACAGTCACAGTATAAGCAGTGTTTAGGTGACACAGTCACAGTATAAGCAGTGTTTAGGTGACACAGTCACAGTATAAGCAGTGTTTGGGTGACACAGTCACACTATAAGCAGTGTTTGGGTGATACAGTCACAGTATAAGCAGTGTTTAGGTGATACAGTCACAGTATAAGCAGTGTTTAGGTGATACAGTCACAGTATAAGCAGTGTTTAGGTGACACAGTCACAGTATACGCAGTGTTTAGGTGACACAGTCACAGTATAAGCAGTGTTTGGGTGACACAGTCACAGTATAAGCAGTGTTTGGGTGATACAGTCACAGTATAAGCAGTGTTTAGGTGATACAGTCACAGTATAGGCAGTGTTTGGGTGATTCAGTCACAGTATAAGCAGTGTTTGGGTGATACAGTCACAGTATAAGCAGTGTTTATGTGATACAGTCACAGTATAAGCAGTGTTTAGGTGATACAGTCACAGTATAAGCAGTGTTTGGGTGATACAGTCACAGTATAAGCAGTGTTTAGGTGATACAGTCACAGTATAAGCAGTGTTTGGGTGATACAGTCACAGTATAAGCAGTGTTTGGGTGATACAGTCACAGTATAAGCAGTGTTTGGGTGATACAGTCACAGTATAAGCAGTGTTTAGGTGATACAGTCACAGTATAAGCAGTGTTTGGGTGATACAGTCACAGTATAAGCAGTGTTTGGGTGATACAGTCACAGTATAAGCAGTGTTTAGGTGACACAGTCACAGTATAAGCAGTGTTTAGGTGACACAGTCACAGTATAAGCAGTGTTTGGGTGACACAGTCACACTATAAGCAGTGTTTGGGTGATACAGTCACAGTATAAGCAGTGTTTAGGTGATACAGTCACAGTATACGCAGTGTTTAGGTGACACAGTCACAGTATAAGCAGTGTTTGGGTGACACAGTCACAGTATAAGCAGTGTTTGGGTGATACAGTCACAGTATAAGCAGTGTTTAGGTGATACAGTCACAGTATAGGCAGTGTTTGGGTGATACAGTCACAGTATAAGCAGTGTTTGGGTGATACAGTCACAGTATAAGCAGTGTTTATGTGATACAGTCACAGTATAAGCAGTGTTTAGGTGATACAGTCACAGTATAAGCAGTGTTTGGGTGATACAGTCACAGTATAAGCAGTGTTTAGGTGATACAGTCACAGTATAAGCAGTGTTTGGGTGATACAGTCACAGTATAAGCAGTGTTTGGGTGATACAGTCACAGTATAAGCAGTGTTTGGGTGATACAGTCACAGTATAAGCAGTGTTTAGGTGATACAGTCACAGTATAAGCAGTGTTTGGGTGATACAGTCACAGTATAAGCAGTGTTTGGGTGATACAGTCACAGTATAAGCAGTGTTTGGGTGATACAGTCACAGTATAAGCAGTGTTTGGGTGATACAGTCACAGTATAAGCAGTGTTTGGGTGATACAGTCACAGTATAAGCAATGTTTGGGTGATACAGTCACAGTATAAGCAGTGTTTGGGTGACACAGTCACAGTATAAGCAGTGTTTAGGTGATACAGTCACAGTATAAGCAGTGTTTGGGTGATACAGTCACAGTATACAGTAGTTTTATTGCAGGGTCAGTTCTCACCTTGAGGAAGCCCCCGGATATCAGAGCTCTGGTAAGGTTCTCCATGGTGTCCCTGCTGGGGAAGGATGGAGGGGAGATGGGGAGCTCTATCCGCTGCATGAGATTCAGGAGCTCTGAGCGGAGAATGTCAGCCTGGTGCATTGCACGAGGGCAAATCGCTGAGCGAGCGCACCAACCCTCATCCTCTGCAGAAAGAGCATATCACACGTCACAAGCAGACAAGCAGGGCGGGGTCAGTGGGCGTGGCTTGAATACTTACCCTCCTTATAGCGGTTATAAATGTTGATCAGGGTCATGTGATCTCCCTCCGCCATCTGCAGCTCTTGGTGAGCAGCCAGCACCTCCTCATTAATGGGCAGGAAACAGCGGGGGGCAACTAGGAAGGTCAGAGGGGCAGAAACCAAACATAACATTGAGACACTATACAGCTGAGGGATCAGTAAACTACAAAATGCCAACGAAGACTGTGAAAAGGCCACACAATTAGCTAAATTAGAGAATGGGAAATATAACTGTGATGGCGAGCAAGAGGAATCCCAAAACATGATTTAATCCCTTAGTGCCAGGACTTCTACAACATTTTTGATCATTCTGGACAATTGTTGGTTTCACAAGTCTGCAGTGTTTGTGTTTAGCTGTAATTTTCTTCTCTCATTTATTTTACCCAGAAATTATATTAAGAAGGGCTTTCTTTAGATACCATTATTTCAGGGCTTGACAAATGTAATTACATTTTAGGAGCCAGATAATCACGCAATCATACATGCAATTCATAAACGAACACGCCTACTTTACATATATACAAACACCTCACACACACACACCTACTTTACATATACCCATATATACAAACACCTCACACACACCTACTTTACATATACACATATATACAAACACCTCACACACACACACCTACTTTACATATACACATATATACAAACACCACACACACACCTACTTTACATATACACATATATACAAACACCTCACACACACCTACTTTACATATACCCATATATACAAACACCTCACACACACACACCTACTTTACATATACACATATATACAAACACCTCACACACACCTACTTTACATATACACATATATCCAAACACCTCACACACACCTACTTTACATATACCCATATATACAAACACCTCTCACACACCTACTTTACATATACACATATATACAAACACCTAACACACACACCTACTTTACATATACACATATATACAAACACCTAACACACACACCTACTTTACATATACACATATATACAAACACCTCACACACACCTACTTTACATATACACATATATACAAACCCCTCACACACACCTACTTTACATATACACATATATACAAACACCTCACACACACCTACTTTACATATACCATATATACAAACACCTCACACACAACTACTTTACATACACACATATATATCCAAACACCTCACACACACCTACTTTACATATAGCCAAACACCTCACACACACCTACTTTACATATACACATATATACAAACACCTCACGCACACCTACTTTACATATACACATATATACAAACCCCTCACATACACCTACATTACATATACCTATATATCCAAACACCTCACACACACCTACTTTACATATACACATATACACAAACCCCTCACACACACCTACTTTACATATACACATATAGAAAAACACACACACCCCTCACACAGTCTTTTCTTGGGGGTTTCTTCTTAACGTGTCCCCCTCCCTGCTGCTTTACCTCACTGCAGGGGAGGGGGACATTTGTGCGGCAGCCGATCTGCCTGCTGAGTGCCAGGATGTCACGTGACGACACCCGGCACTCAGACGCGTTGCGCGAGTGGGCGGAGCTTGCAGTCTGTGCGGATGGCACAGACTTTACCCCCTCACGCTCCGAAAAAATAAATATAAAAAAATCGGATTGGCAGCGGCGAGGGGACCATGAGGCTGACGGCACCCAGGCGCCAGGTCTAATTTCCTGGTCGCCATGGCGACTAGGGTTTGTCGAGCCCTGCATTATTTTAATTATATACCTTACTAAAAATATATATATATATCATGAAAAAGCTATTAAAAACCTGCTAAATAGATTGCAATATGTGTCCTGAGATTAGAAATAGACCATGTTTACATGTTTCTATTGTTTTTTTCCAAGTTACAGGGCAATAAATGAAAGTAGCATTTATATATTTTTCCTAACCATTTTCTGGTACAGAGACTGTGGCAGAAGCAGCCACAAGAGACTTTTGCATTGATTATTGCCTGTTTTATGGACTTAGTTTGACTGTTTTATTCCCCTCCCTCCTAGACACCAGTTTAAAAACCCTTAATAACTGTCATATTTCCAAACACTGTCTGTCTGTAATGTCAGTTTGTTTTCCTCTGAGGAGGAGTTTTTTGGCTGCCTTAGTGCTGTTGCTTTTGGGTGCTCATTAAAACAGACCTGCTTGACCCTTTCTTGAAGCCTTGGCTCATGTTTGGGGGATAGGATAAGTCTGCAGTGCTGATGGTGTCGGTTGGAGTGCTTGAAGTCCTCGGCAAGCACTAGGAGCATCGATTGGCGGAGGTACTCGGTCGGAGTGCCATAGGGTCCGTCACAGTTAGTATTGGGGTTTAGGGGGTTAACTTTAGTATTAGGGGTCGGGGGTTAGTATTAGGGGGTTAACTTTAGTATTAGGGGTCGGGGGTTAGTATTAGGGTTTAGGGGGTTCATTTTAGTATTGGGGTTAATTTTAGTGTTAGTATTGGGGTTTAGTGTTACTATTGGGGGGGGGGGGGGTCATTTATTAGGGGGGTTATTTTAGTTTTACTTTTAGATTTGTAAGAGCTGACAGTTCAGCGCTGAACTGTCAGCTCTTACATAGCCTCGTCCGCGGTGAAACGGCCGCGTTATACTTCATTGTACTTCATCTAACTGCCGCGCTGAACTGTCAGCGATGAAGATGCGGCGAAGAAGTGTCCTAGACCCCGAGCAGAAAGCCAGACGTGGAAAAATGTATTGAAAAACCAGATCAAGAGAAAGAAAGTGGTTTGTAAAAACCTCCTGGTGTAAGTATTGCAAGAGATACAACACAAAGCAGGAATCCATAGCAAAGCACGATCTGGAGGAATCACCAGATAGACATCTGGATCTAGTAATCCAGGAGGACGAAAACATGGACCGGATTCAGATACTAAACTGGGAATAGGAAGCAACATACAGAGCAGATCACAGGAGAATGTACAACAACCTGCAATAAGTGGGAACTTCACATGTAGCAAGATCTGGAGGAATCACCAGATAGACATCTGGATCTAGTAATCCAGGAGGACGAAAACATGGACCGGATTCAGATACTAAACTGGGAATAGGAAGCAACATACAGAGCAGATCACAGGAGAATGTACAACAACCTGCAATAAGTGGGAACTTCACATGTAGCAAGATCTGGAGGAATCACCAGATAGACATCTGGATCTAGTAATCCAGGAGGACGAAAACATGGACCGGATTCAGGTACTAAACTGGGAATAGGAAGCAACATACAGAGCAGATCACAGGAGAATGTACAACAACCTGCAATAAGTGGGAACTTCACATGTAGCAAGATCTGGAGGAATCACCAGATAGACATCTGGATCTAGTAATCCAGGAGGACGAAAACATGGACCGGATTCAGGTACTAAACTGGGAATAGGAACCAACATACAGAGCAGATCACAGGAGAATGTACAACAACCTGCAATAAGTGGGAACTTCACATGTAGCAAGATCTGGAGGAATCACCAGATAGACATCTGGATCTAGTAATCCAGGAGGACGAAAACATGGACCGGATTCAGGTACTAAACTGGGAATAGGAAGCAACATACAGAGCAGATCACAGGAGAATGTACAACAACCTGCAATAAGTGGGAACTTCACATGTAGCAAGATCTGGAGGAATCACCAGATAGACATCTGGATCTAGTAATCCAGGAGGACGAAAACATGGACCGGATTCAGGTACTAAACTGGGAATAGGAAGCAACATACAGAGCAGATCACAGGAGAATGTAAAACAACCTGCAATAAGTGGGAACTTCACATGCAGCAAGATCAAGGGGAGATGTATCAAGGAATGCAGTCGCATGTTGTACACAGGACCAGACCCTGATATTCCAGGCAGAATATTTATTGGTAGCAAACTCTTCATGGAATTCGTGGGATTTTCTGCCAGTGAAATATTTGCATTTATTCACTTTCCTGGATCAAGACAATTTGATGTTAGTTTTAACCTGATACAAAACCTGGATATGTTTTGGGACATTTTCCATAAGACAAAAAATCTAAAAGCTATTCCACTCACAAAACAGGCGACAGTGTCCATCAATGTCCAGTGTCAGACAGAAGTAGTGGCTTTAAATGACATCATGTACTGGATAAAGAGACACTGTACAGGTATAAGTGACCCACAAAAGATTTATGATGAGATTGGGTTATGGAATAATGGATGGAAACTGCAAGTTAATCTGTGGCAGACAGGGGGTGTTACTCACCATTTACAGCACAGAGGCATTTGCTATTATCCAGGACAGCCTAGAAGCTGTTAGAAATGTGGGTCAACAAGGCACTTGGCCTCTTGCTGTGATAATATAAAGTGCTCTCAATGTAACTGTCTGGGCCACATGAGATCAGACTGTAAGCAGGATGTTATATGCAATATATGTTCAGTACAAGGTCACACCTTTAGAGAGTGCCCAGACGCACAGCACAATAAGATAAACGACTGTGTGCTAGATTTGGAAAGCATACTTAATGAAGCAATGGAAGAGTCCAATACAACTGAGAACCATGATCTACATGAGCCTCAGAAAGATGACATTACTGAACCAGAAAACATCGTAAGGATGGACCCTAAAGAAATACAACCTCCATTAAATGGTGAAAAGGGTCCAGTACCGAAAAGCAATAGTGAAGAAAGCGTAAGAACTAATTAAAACATTCAGGTTCCAGGGAGTCACAAAAACCTCCTCAGATGCTTTCATCATTGGAGATAACTGCTGGTCTCCTAGATGAACCTTGTGAAGATGGAGTTTGACCAGAGTGAAGGATCTCTCTGGAAAAGGCGATCCACAGAGGAATTACAGTGGTCCTGTGATGAAGGAGCATCTACCTCGGCTTCAATCAAACGATGGGGATCTCAAGGTGATAATGTAGGAGCAATAAAGAAAAAGCGCTAAGTCTCCTTGGATCTGATGACTTTACACATACGCTCACTTAATGTTAACAGTTTGAGAACAAAAGAGAGAAGAGATTTATTCTATAATCTTTTGAAGGAACAACCATTTGATGTGTGTCTATTACAAGAGACAAGGCTTTATGTGCCAAAGGAGAATGGACAATGGGCCCATCTTGTTGGTCATTTGGACGGGAAAGTTATGATGGTTTTAGAATTGTGATTTTAAAATTGATTGTATAGTGGAAATTGTTGAAGGCAGATGTCTTTTGTTAGATTTTACGCTCAATGATGTGAGATATCGAATAATTAACATATATGCTCCTCAGACAATAGCGGGTAGGAAGGAAATGTTTTTAAGTGTAAATCCATATTGCTTCACATCTAAAGTGTTAATTATGGGGGGTGATTTGAACTGCGTGGTAAATAATGAAGATCGAAAGAGTAATTATAATATATGTAAAATATGATGAAAGTTTGCTAAAACATCTGATCAGTCAAGCTGGTCTGATTGATACCTTTAAATATAATTATCCTACACTGCGAGGATTTACATATCATAAGGGTAAGTGGGCAAGTCGTATAGATAGACTTTATGGAAAAAATCAAACTTCATCTTTTAGATATAATCTAGTCTTGGTAGAGTTTTCAGATCATGATATGATTAGTCTGTCCTTAAAGGTAAAGGAAGGAATGGTATATGGTAGAGGGATCTGGAAACTAAACTCAAGAATACTTCATAATGATAACTTAACGCCTGAATTCTTTACTTTTTATGAAGATCGAAAAACCACGCAGTGTTTATACGACACAATGTCGAGTTGGTTGGGGGGCCCAATATATGCAATATATCGCCCTAAGACTTAGACTGAGCAGATTATATTCCTTGGTCAATAGAGGTGAGAATGTAAATAGTATTAATCAAGTTAAGGATAAAATAATAAAACTCCAATATGACCGTATGATCTCTCTAAAAGCTGAAAATGAATCTAATAGTTGGGGTTTCACAGCCCCGGATCCTTTTCAAGCGTGTAAGGAAAGAGTATGTAAGAAAGCCATAATAGGACTGCTAGAACAACATGGTGAAATACAAACAGAAAGTAAGGACATTACAAATGTTGTCACAGAATACTTTAAGCAATTGTTTGCCAGACAGCCTATTGCAAATGAAAAGATTGTAAAATATGTGCAAGATGTTGATAATCCGGTATTAAATGCTGAGATCATGATAGAAACATAGAATGTATCGGCAGATAAGAACCATTCGGTCCATCTAGTCTGCCCAATTTTTTTTTGAGTACTTTTATTAGTCCCCCTTTCCCGGTCTTATATCTAGGATAGCCTTGTGTCTATCCCACGCATGCTTAAAATCCTTGACTGTGTTTACCTCTACCACTTCTACTGGAAGACTATTCCATACATCCACTACCCTCTCAGTAATGTAATACTTTCATTAGTCCCTGGCCTTATCTTATATCTAGAATAGCCTTGTGTCTATCCCACGCATGCTTAAACTCCTTCACTGTATTAACCTCTACCACTTCTACTGGAAGACTATTCCATACATCCACTACCCTCTCAGTAATGTAATACTTTCATTAGTCCCTGGCCTTATCTTATATCTAGGATAGCCTTGTGTCTATCCCACGCATGCTTAAACTCCTTCACTGTATTAACCTCTACCACTTCTACTGGAAGACTATTCCATACATCCACTACCCTCTCAGTAATGTAATACTTTCATTAGTCCCTGGCCTTATCTTATATCTAGGATAGCCATATACCTATCCCATGCATGCTTAAACTCCTTCACTGTATTAACCTCTACCACTTCTACTGGAAGACTATTCCATACATCCACTACCCTCTCAGTAATGTAATACTTTCATTAGACCCTGGCCTTATCTTATATCTAGGATAGCCTTATACCTATCCCACGCATGCTTAAACTCCTTCACTGTATTAACCTCTACCACTTCTACTGGAAGACTATTCCATACACCCACTACCCTCTCAGTAAAGTAATACTTTCATTAGACCCTGGCCTTATCTTATATCTAGGATAGCCTTATACCTATCCCATGCATGCTTAAACTCCTTCACTGTATTTACCTCTACCACTTCTACTGGAAGACTATTCCATACATCCACTACCCTCTCAGTAATGTAATACTTTCATTAGTCCCTGACCTTATCTTATATCTAGGATAGCCTTATACCTATCCCACGCATGCTTAAACTCCTTCACTGTATTAACCTCTACCACTTCTACTGGAAGACTATTCCATGCATCCACTACCCTCTCAGTAAAGTAATACTTCCTGATATTACTTTTAAATCGTTGCCCCTCTAATTTAAGACTATGTCCTCTAGTTGTGGTAGTTTTTCTTCTTTTAAATATACTCTCCTCCATTACTGTGTTGATTCCCTTAATGTATATAAATGTTTCTATCATATCCCCCCTGTTACGTCTTTCCTCCAAGCTATACATGTTAAGATGCTTTAACCTTTCCTGGTAAGTTTTATCCTTCAACCCATGAACCAGTTTAGTAGCCCTTCTCTGAACTCTCTCCAAAGTATCAATATCCTTCTGGAGATACGGTCTCCAGTACTGCGTACAATACTCCAAGTGAGGTCTCACCAGTACTGCGTACAATACTCCAAGTGAGGTCTCACCAGCGCTCTGTACAATACTCCAAGTGAGGTCTCACCAGCGCTCTGTACAATACTCCAAGTGAGGTCTCACCAGCGCTCTGTACAATACTCCAAGTGAGGTCTCACCAGCGCTCTGTACAATACTCCAAGTGAGGTCTCACCAGCGCTCTGTACAATACTCCAAGTGAGGTCTCACCAGTGCTCTGTACAATACTCCAAGTGAGGTCTCACCAGTACTGCGTACAGTACTCCAAGTGAGGTCTCACCAGCGCTCTGTACAATACTCCAAGTGAGGTCTCACCAGCGCTCTGTACAATACTCCAAGTGAGGTCTCACCAGTGCTCTGTACAATACTCCAAGTGAGGTCTCACCAGTGCTCTGTACAATGGCATGAGCACTTCCCTCTTCCTACTGCTAATACCTCTCCCTATGCAACCAAGCATTCTGCTAGCATTTCCTGCTGCTCTATTGCATTGCCTACCTACCTTTAAGTCCTCTGAAATTATAACTCCTAAATCCCTTTCCTCAGATGTTGAGGTTAGGACTGTACCAAATAGTCTATATTCTGATTTTGGGTTTTTACGCCCAATGTGTATAATCTTGCATTTGTCCACATTAAATGTCAGTTGCCACTGCTCTGACCATTTTTCTAGTTTAGCTAAATCATTTGCCATTTGGCTTATCCCTCCATGAATATCAACCCTGCTGCAAATCTTTGTATCATCAGCAAAAAGACATACTTTGCCAACAAGACCTTCTGCAATATCGCTAATAAAAATATTAAAGAGAATGGGTCCAAGTACAGATCCCTGAGGTACTCCACTAGTAACAACAAGACCTTCTGCAATATCGCTAATAAAAATATTAAAGAGAATGGGTCAAAGTACAGATCCCTGAGGTACCCCACTAGTAACAAGACCTTCTGCAATATCACTAATAACAATATTATAGAGAATGGGTCCAAGTACATATCCCTGAGGTACCCCACTAGTAACAAGACCTTCTGAAATATCACTAATAACAATATTATAGAGAATGGGTCCAAGTACAGACCCCTGAGGTACCCCACTAGTAACAAGACCTTCTGCAATATCACTAATAACAATATTATAGAGAATGGGTCCAAGTACAGATCCCTGAGGTACCCCACTAGTAACAAGACCTTCTGCAATATCGCTAATAAAAATATTAAAGAGAATGGGTCCAAGAACAGATCCCTGAGGTACCCCACTAGTAACAAGACCTTCTGCAATATCACTAATAATATTATAGAGAATGGGTCCAAGTACAGATCCCTGAGGTACCCCACTAGTAACAAGACCTTCTGCAATATCACTAATAACAATATTATAGAGAATGGGTCCAAGTACAGATCCCTGAGGTGCCCCACTTGTAACAAGACCTTGCATCGAATATACCCCATTGACTACAACCCTCTGTTGCCTGTCACTCAGCCATTGTCTAATCCATTCAACAATATTGAAATCCAAACTCAAAGATTTCAGTTTATTGATAAGCCTTCTATGTGCGACAGTGTCAAAAGCCTTACTGAAATCTAGGTAAGCAATGTCTACTGCACCACCCTGATCTATTATTTTAGTTACCCAATCAAAACAATCAATAAGATTAGTTTGGCATGATCTCCCTGAAGTAAACACAGGGCTTCGCTATGGTATACCAAGTATTTTTGTAAAATGGCTTAGTATTTTATATAATGGATTCTTTAATCAATGGTAATGTAAGTAAGCCTTTCAGTATAGAAGCAGGAGTAAGGCAAGGCTGCCCACTGAGTCCATTACTTTATATTTTTAGCTTGGATCCTTTACTTAGGAAAATACAACAAAATCCATGTTTTATAGGCTTAAGTTTGAATGGTGATGAGCCCTTAAAATTGTGTGCATATGGTGATGATGTTACAGAACAAGATCATGACGAGTTACAAAAAGAGCTGGCTTCGTTTTCAGAAGATTATAATTCATTAGTCAATAATGATAAAAGTGAAGCTTTGTGGATTGGAGAGAAGTGTAACTGCTTTCCAATCAATTTCCAAGTAAAGAAAGAAAATATAAAGATTCTTGGGGTAACCGTTAGTGAAAACGAGGCAGGATTAAATTGGAAAAAACAAATAGAAAATTGTTTTGTTAAGGTAAAAAAATGGAAAAATTGGAAATGGTCCTATTGGAAAAAAATATCCATAATTAAGCGTTTTTTAATCCCTTTATTTACCGTATTTATCGGCGTATAAAACGCACCTCATTTTAAGAAGGACATTTCAGGAAAAAAAACTTAAATTTCAAATAAAGAACTTTGAAGCCCAATATGCCATTTAATATGCCAGGATATTGCCCCCAATATGCCATTTAATATGCCAGGATATTGCCCCCAATATGCCATTTAATATGCCAGGATTTTGCCCCCAATATGCCAGGATTTTGCCCCCAATATGCCATTTAATATGCCAGGATATTGCCCCCAATATGCCATTTTAATATGCCAGGATATTGCCCCCAATATGCCAGGATATTGCCCCCAATATGCCATTTAATATGCCAGGATATTGCCCCCAATATGCCATTTAATATGCCATGATATTGCCCCCAATATGCCAGGATATTGCCCCTTAGTATGCTCGTTATGCCACCCTCCTCCCCCCCTTCCCCAGACCCCAGTACTTACCTCGTTCCTGCTCTGTCCCCCGGTGCTCTGAAGCTGCGTGGCTGTGAGGGAAGCGTTGTGCGCTCCCCTCCAGCCGCTCGGAACAATAAAGTTTGTTTAAAAAAACACACTTTATTGACCGCGCGACCGGAGGGGAGCTCACAACGCTTCCCTCACAGCCACGCACCTTCAGAGCACCGGGGGACAGAGCAGGAACGAGGTAAGTTTTAGATTTTTTTTATTTTTTCATTATATCGGCGTATAACACACACACATCATTTGCTCCCTATTTTCAGGGAGAAAAAGTGCGTGTTATACGCCGATAAATACGGTACTTATATATGTATTGTTTTTCCTCTTCCAGAAAACTTAGTCACAAAACTGACAAGTTTGTTTTTTCAGTTTTTATGGGGCAATAGAGTGAACATAAAAAGAAATATTGCCTATCTTCGCCAGAAAAGAGGGAGGGCTAGCTATGTTATGCCCTGAATTATTTTTCAGTTTATTGTTCTTTGCAAAAAATGGAAATTTCCTGAAGTCCAATAACAAAATGATCTGGTCAGTGTTATTTAGAGGCCAAATAACTGATTTTATAGGAATTTGGAGAAGTGGAGAAAAGATTAAAAGTATTACATCAAAGTCCTCTAAATGTTCTTTGTATGTCAGACAATGTGTTAAACTGGTGTTGAAATGGAATATTACTAATCAAGAATTTATCTCATTTGAAAGGAAAAAACTGTATTCGATAATTCTGTACGGGGGTTTTAGTGTAATTAGCTCTGAGAGACGACCCTACAGCACGGATTAAAGCAACAGAATTCCATTTAAAATGAGACCTTATGTGGTCAGATTTCATGGCGAGCTTTATGTGCGGAATAATTTAACGTTTGAAAACATTGATGAAAGGCATTGTCCACGAGAGACATGCAAAGATAGTCTAGAGACCATGGAGCATTTTTTGTTAGAATGCCCTTTCTCACAACACGTTTGGAAAGTTATTGCAAATGTTCTTAAAATATTCAGAAGTGGTATATGGTGATTTTTCTTCTTGTTAATATGATGTAAATACTTTATATTTGGTTAATAGTGTGGTAATATATTACTTGTGGCATGCAAGGTGCTTGTTATCTGTCAAACAGATCATTTTGGAAAGAGAGGATGTAACAGCTCTTATAATGAGTGAATTGAGACAGATACGAGAGAAAGAAAATAATACAACTTATTGGGAAAATATTGTTCTTTCATTCATTTGAAGCATTTTAAGTTGTACATATTGTAAAACGTTGTGCAAACTGTATTGATGGATAATTTTGTTGCCAGTTTTTAAATAAAAGAGTTCCTACCATTACTCCATATAACCCTCCCTATAACTCCTCCCATTACTCCATATAACCCTCCCTATAACTCCTCCCATTACTCCATATAACCCTCCCTATAACTCCTCCCATTACTCCATATAACCCTCCCTATAACTCCTCCCATTACTCCATATAACCCTCCCTATAACTCCTCCCATTACTCCATATAACCCTCCCTATAACTCCTCCCATTACTCCATATAACCCTCCCTATAACTCATCCTATTACTCCATATAACCCTCCCTATAACTCCTCCCATTACTCCATATAACCCTCCCTATAACTCCTCCTATTACTCCATATAACCCTCCCTATAACTCCTCCTATTACTCCATATAACCCTCCCTATAACTCCTCCTATTACTCCATATAACCCCTCCTATTACTCCATATAACTCCTCCTATTACTCCATATAACCCTCCCTATAACCCCTCCTATTACTCCATATAACCCCTCCTATTACTCCATATAACTCCTCCTATTACTCCATATAACCCTCCCTATAACTCCTCCTATTACTCCATATAACTCCTCCTATTACTCCATATAATCCCTCCCTATAACTCCTCCTATTACCCCATATAACCCTCCCTATAACTCCTCCTATTACTCCATATAACCCTCCCTATAACTCCTCCTATTACTCCATATAACCCTCCCTATAACCCCTCCTATTACTCCATATAACTTACTCCTCCTATTAATCCATTTAACTCCTCCCATTACTCCATATAACCCTCCCTATAACTCCTCCTATTACTCCATATAACCCTCCCTATAACTCCTCCCATTACTCCATATAACCCTCCCTATAACCCCTCCTATTACTCCATATAACCCTTCCTATAACTCCTATTACTCCATATAACCCTCCCTATAACTCCTCCCATTACTCCATATAACCCTCCCTATAACTCCTCCTATTACTCCATATAACCCTCCCTATAACTCCTCCCATTACTCCATATAACCCTCCCTATAACTCCTCCCATTACTCCATATAACCCTCCCTATAACTCCTCCCATTACTCCATATAACCCTCCCTTTAACTCCTCCCATTACTCCCTATAACCCTCCCTATAACTCCTCCTATTACTCCATATAACCCCTCCTATTACTCCATATAACTCCTCCTATTACTCCATATAACTCCTCCTATTACTCCATATAACTCCTCCCATTACTTCATTTAACCCTCCCTATAACTCCTCCTATTACTCCATATAACCCTCCCTATAACTCCTCCTATTACTCCATATAACCCTCCCTATAACTCCTCCTATTACTCCATATAACCCTCCCTATAACTCCTCCTATTACTCCATATAACCCTCCCTATAACTCCTCCTATTACTCCATATAACCCCTCCTATTACTCCATATAACTCCTCCTATTACTCCATATAACCCTCCCTATAACTCCTCCTATTACTCCATATAACCCCTCCTATTACTCCATATAACCCTCCCTATAACTCCTCCTATTACTCCATATAACTCCTCCTATTACTCCATATAATCCCTCCCTATAACTCCTCCTATTACCCCATATAACCCTCCCTATAACTCCTCCTATTACTCCATATAACCCTCCCTATAACTCCTCCTATTACTCCATATAACCCTCCCTATAACCCCTCCTATTACTCCATATAACTTACTCCTCCTATTAATCCATTTAACTCCTCCCATTACTCCATATAACCCTCCCTATAACTCCTCCTATTACTCCATATAACCCTCCCTATAACTCCTCCCATTACTCCATATAACCCTCCCTATAACCCCTCCTATTACTCCATATAACCCTCCCTATAACTCCTATTACTCCATATAACCCTCCCTATAACTCCTCCCATTACTCCATATAACCCTCCCTATAACTCCTCCTATTACTCCATATAACCCTCCCTATAACTCCTCCTATTACTCCATATAACCCTCCCTATAACTCCTCCTATTACTCCATATAACCCTCCCTATAACTCCTCCCATTACTCCATATAACCCTCCCTATAACTCCTCCCATTACTCCATATAACCCTCCCTATAACGCCTCCCATTACTCCATATAACCCTCCCTATAACTCCTCCCATTACTCCATATAACCCTCCCTATAACTCCTCCCATTCCTCCATATAACCCTCTTTATAACTCCTCCTATTACTCCATATAACCCTCCCTATAACTCCTCCCATTACTCCATATAACCCTCCCTATAACTCCTCCCATTACTCCATATAACTCCTCCCTCAGACTCTTACCGGTTAGCATGGCCGCCAGTGTCAGCATTTCGCTAACGCACTGGAATTCACAGGCAGCAAGGAGAGACTTTGAGATTTGTGGATCCATAGGGATTTCAGACATGATGATCCCAACCTCGGAAAGATTCCCGTCATCATCCAGAGCGGCCAGGTAATCTAGATCCTCCAACGCCTGCATGAGAATCTCTGGCGCTGGAGGGACAGGAGGAGGATAGTACAGCTAAGAGACTGGAACTGGTCCCGGCATCACATCGCTCTTCATTAATACTGGGGGGGGGGGGGGGGGGGGGTTCCAACACAATACATCTAGGCCATGCTTCAGTCCCAGAATCCCCTGGGGAGGTGCGAGGGCTGTGGCAACCAGAATCCCCTGGGGAGGTGCGAGGGCTGTGGAACCCAGAATCCCCTGGGGAGGTGCGAGGGCTGTGGCAACCAGAATCCCCTGGGGAGGTGCGAGGGCTGTGGAACCCAGAATCCCCTGGGGAGGTGCGAGGGCTGTGGAACCCAGAATCCCCTGGGGAGGTGCGAGGGCTGTGGAACCCAGAATCCCCTGGGGAGGTGCGAGGGCTGTGGAACCCAGAATCCCCTGGGGAGTTGCGAGGGCTGTGGAACCCAGAATCCCCCCTGGGGAGGTGTGAGGGCTGTGGAACCCAGAATCCCCCTTGGGGTGGTGCGAGGGCTGTGGAACCCAGAATCCCCCCTGGGGAGGTGTGAGGGCTGTGGAACCCAGAATCCCCCTTGGGGAGGTGCCAGGACTGTAGAACCCAGAATCCCCTGGGGAGGTGCGAGGGCTGTGGAACCCAGAATCCCCCTTGGGGAGGTGCCAGGACTGTAGAACCCAGAATCCCCTGGGGAGGTGCAAAGGCTGTGGAACACAGAATCCCCCCTGGGGAGGTGCGAGGGCCTTGCCACATAATGAGGATTATAACATTAAATGAGGTGGTCTCACCCGGCCGATCCAGGAAGTCGCACTGCCCCATGTCTGCAATGTCTAATCTCTTTAACAGCAGCACCATGCGGCTCAGACTTTCCTGCAGAATCCGGGGAAGAGACGTGTCTGGCATCTGGGTCTGGAAGTAGCTCTCAGAATACAGCCGATAGCAAACACCTAGACAGGGGGAAGAGGCACACAGGTCAGAGTGCAGGGACTCCCCAGGCATGGAGATGCAAAGGGGCAGCTTCCTCCCAGGCAGGGTGGAGAGGTAGGGCTGGGAGCAGGGACAGTTCTCCCCAGTTAGGGTGGCACACAGGGCCATTTCCCAGGCAGGGCTGGGTGCAGGGACAGATCTCCCCAGTTAGAGCGGCACACAGGGCCATTTCCCAGGCAGGGCCGGGTGCAGGGACAGTTCTCCCCAGTTAGGGTGGCACACAGGGCCATTTCCCAGGCAGGGCCGGGTGCAGGGACAGATCTCCCCAGTTAGCGTGGCACACAGATCCATTTCCCAGGTAGGGCTGGGTGCAGGGACAGATCTCCCCAGTTAGCGTGGCACACAGGGCCATTTCCCAGGTAGGGCTGGGTGCAGGGACAGTTCTCCCCAGTTAGGGTGGCACACAGGGCCATTTCCCAGGCAGGGCTGGGTGCAGGGACAGATCTCCCCAGTTAGAGCGGCACACAGGGCCATTTCCCAGGCAGGGCCGGGTGCAGGGACAGTTCTCCCCAGTTAGGGTGGCACACAGGGCCATTTCCCAGGCAGGGCCGGGTGCAGGGACAGTTCTCCCCAGTTAGGGTGGCACACAGGGCCATTTCCCAGGCAGGGCCGGGTGCAGGGACAGATCTCCCCAGTTAGCGTGGCACACAGATCCATTTCCCAGGTAGGGCTGGGTGCAGGGACAGATCTCCCCAGTTAGCGTGGCACACAGGGCCATTTCCCAGGCAGGGCCGGGTGCAGGGACAGTTCTCCCTAGTTAGGGTGGCACACAGGGCCATTTCCCAGGCAGGGCCGGGTGCAGGGACAGTTCTCCCCAGTTAGCGTGGCACACAGGGCCATTTCCCAGGCAGGGCCGGGTGCAGGGACAGTTCTCCCTAGTTAGGGTGGCACACAGGGCCATTTCCCAGGCAGGGCCGGGTGCAGGGACAGTTCTCCCCAGTTAGCGTGGCACACAGGGCCATTTCCCAGGTAGGGCTGGGTGCAGGGACAGATCTCCCCAGTTAGCGTGGCACACAGGGCCATTTCCCAGGCAGGGCCGGGTGCAGGGACAGTTCTCCCCAGTTAGGGTGGCACACAGGGCCATTTCCCAGGCAGGGCCGGGTGCAGGGACAGTTCTCCCCAGTTAGCGTGGCACACAGGGCCATTTCCCAGGTAGGGCTGGGTGCAGGGACAGATCTCCCCAGTTAGCGTGGCACACAGGGCCATTTCCCAGGCAGGGCCGGGTGCAGGGACAGTTCTCCCTAGTTAGGGTGGCACACAGGGCCATTTCCCAGGCAGGGCCGGGTGCAGGGACAGTTCTCCCCAGTTAGCGTGGCACACAGGGCCATTTCCCAGGCAGGGCCGGGTGCAGGGACAGTTCTCCCCAGTTAGGGTGGCACACAGGGCAAGCCAGAGTACATACTTACCATCCTTAGCTCTCATTCTGCGGATCTCTGCCTTTGTTTTACTGATTGGTCGATAAAGTTGAGAATCTGCTCGGATGCGAGGATTATAAACCTGGAGAGACAGGAGATTTACAGGTCTGAGCACCAGATATTTCCCTATATCTACACTGAACACAGCGACCTGGTGAAGATGACAGGACTTAGGAGGGCCGTGTGAATAATGAGAGGATTCCATCATGCTGCTGCCTGTATCTTGACAAATGCAATGTGAATACCTACAGATCGATACATCTAACAAACTCAGAGGAACCAGCCAACATGTCAGTGATAATACACCCCGGGGTCAGTGAGGATATATCCTGATAATATACCCCGGGGACAGTGAGGATATACCCTGATAATATACCCCGGGACAGTGAGGATATACTCCGGGGTCAGTGAGGATATACCCTGATGATAGTGAGGATATACCCTGATGATAGTGAGGATATACCCTGATGATAGTGAGGATATACCCCGATGATAGTGAGTATATACCCCGATGATAGTGAGTATATACCCCGATGATAGTGATATTATACCCCGATGATAGTGATATTATACCCCGATGATAGTGAGTATATACCCCGATGATAGTGAGTATATACCCCGATGATAGTGAGTATATACCCCGATGATAGTGAGTATATACCCCGATGATAGTGAGTATATACCCCGATGATAGTGAGTATATACCCTGATGATAGTGAGTATATACCCTGATGATAGTGAGTATATACCCTGATGATAGTGAGTATATACCCTGATGATAGTGAGTATATACCCCGATGATAGTGAGTATATACCCCGATGATAATGATATTATACCCCGATGATAGTGAGTATATACCCTGATAATAGTGAGTATATACCCTGATGATAGTGAGTATATACCCTGATGATAGTGAGTATATACCCTGATGATAGTGAGTATATACCCCGATGATAGTGAGTATATACCCTGATGATAGTGAGTATATACCCTGATGATAGTGAGTATATACCCTGATGATAGTGAGTATATACCCTGATGATAGTGAGTATATACCCCGATGATAATGATATTATACCCTGATGATAGTGAGTATATACCCTGATAATAGTGAGTATATACCCTGATGATAGTGAGTATATACCCTGATGATAGTGAGTATATACCCTGATGATAGTGAGTATATACCCCGATGATAGTGAGTATATACCCCGATGATAGTGAGTATATACCCTGATGATAGTGAGTATATACCCTGATAATAGTGAGTATATACCCTGATGATAGTGAGTATATACCCCGATGATAGTGAGTATATACCCCGATGATAGTGAGTATATACCCTGATGATAGTGAGTATATACCCTGATGATAGTGAGTATATACCCCGATGATAGTGAGTATATACCCCGATGATAGTGAGTATATACCCTGATGATAGTGATAATATACAAATGAGAAATGTTGGGAGTCTGCGATATCTACGCTGAATGCATCGGTTACGGTTGTGTCGGCCCTCGATGCGCCTGCGCTGCCTATGTATAAATAAATCAGGCTGATTGGCGGAGGTTGGCAATACATAACAAACAGCGAGTGCGCCTCCTTACAGATCTATACCTAACCCCCGACATGCTTGGTTTCACTTCAGAGTGATATGTTTGTGTGTATTCAGTGTGTGAGGCACTCCTGTAACAAACGTTCCCCCCAGTGCTGGTCTCTGTTCTATTCACTAGAATTCGAGAATAGCGTGAGGGGGCTAGAAACTCGGGCGTGGTTAGTGTCAGAAGGAAATAAACCCACACGTTTCTTCGTTATTTAACAGCTGTGATGGCGCCAGTACTGTAGGTGAACACGGGGTGAATGTCAGCGGGATGTATTATTTGGTGCTGGAAGGGGAAGTTCCACCTCACTCATTACCTGTGTTTTACATGATGTGAAATCCATTTAAACTTTGGCCTCTAAATTCAGTCACAGCAGTTTGAATGGTATCCTCTGAGATGCCATTACTGTGGAATCAGCCTCTCTGTGCTTGAAATGTAGACACTCACCGTCTGCATCTCTTTCCCCGAGTCGATCACATAATGGATTCCTGGGAGAGAGAATGACAGATCTGCCACTGACTGGACAAGGAAAATATGTCTCTGCTGATTGGACTCGGCACTCTCATACACCTCCTGCACAGTGCTGCCTGTACTGGGGAGCAGGGTCAACGGCAACAGGCACCCCAAACTGGGGCTGAGAGATATGGACTCTGTCATCAGAGCAACATAACAGCGGACAACCTCCTGGAAAGGAGACAACCAATAATTACACCTGCAGAGCATACAAACTGCACAGAACATGACCCATCCAAGCGCAGCACAGCGCAAAGCATGCTCCAACCTGCAGAGCATTCACCAACCTGCAGAGCGCAACGCATACACCAACCTGCACAGCGCAGAGCATTCACCAACCTGCAGAGCATACAAACTGCACAGAACATGACCCATCCAAGCGCAGCACAGCGCAAAGCATGCTCCAACCTGCAGAGCATTCACCAACCTGCAGAGCGCAACGCATACACCAACCTGCACAGCGCAGAGCATTCACCAACCTGCAGAGCATACAAACTGCACAGAACATGACCCATCCAAGCGCAGCACAGCGCAAAGCATGCTCCAACCTGCAGAGCATTCACCAACCTGCACAGCGCAACGCATACACCAACCTGCACAGCGCAGAGCATTCACCAACCTGCAGAGCATACAAACTGCACAGAACATGACCCATCCAAGCGCAGCACAGCGCAAAGCATGCTCCAACCTGCAGAGCATTCACCAACCTGCAGAGCGCAACGCATACACCAACCTGCACAGCGCAGAGCATTCACCAACCTGCAGAGCATACAAACTGCACAGAACATGACCCATCCAAGCGCAGCACAGCGCAAAGCATGCTCCAACCTGCAGAGCATTCACCAACCTGCAGAGCGCAACGCATACACCAACCTGCACAGCGCAGAGCATTCACCAACCTGCAGAGCATACAAACTGCACAGAACATGACCCATCCAAGCGCAGCACAGCGCAAAGCATGCTCCAACCTGCAGAGCGCAGAGCATTCACCAACCTGCACAGCGCAGAGCATGCACCAACCTGCAGAGCGCAACGCATACACCAACCTGCAGAGCACAACGCATACACCAACCTGCAGAGCGCAGAGCATTCACCAACCTGCACAGCGCAGAGCATGCACCAACCTGCAGAGCGCAACGCATACACCAACCTGCAGAGCACAACGCATACACCAACCTGCAGAGCGCAGAGCATTCACCAACCTGCAGAGCGCAGAGCATTCACCAACCTGCAGAGCACAACGCATACACCAACCTGCACAGCGCAGAGCATTCACCAACCTGCAGAGCATACAAACTGCACAGAACATGACCCATCCAAGCGCAGCAAAAAACATTTAGACTGCCAGCACAGCGCAAAGCATGCTCCAACCTGCAGAGCATTCACCAACCTGCAGAGCGCAACGCATACACCAACCTGCACAGCGCAGAGCATTCACCAACCTGCAGAGCATACAAACTGCACAGAACATGACCCATCCAAGCGCAGCAGAAAACATTTAGACTGCCAGCACAGCGCAAAGCATGCTCCAACCTGCAGAGCGCAGAGCATTCACCAACCTGCACAGCGCAGAGCATGCACCAACCTGCAGAGCGCAACGCATACACCAACCTGCAGAGCACAACGCATATACCAACCTGCAGAGCGCAGAGCATTCACCAACCTGCAGAGCGCAGAGCATTCACCAACCTGCACAGCGCAGAGCATACACCAACCTGCACAGCGCAGAGCATTCACCAACCTGCACAGCGCAGAGCATTCACCAACCTGCAGAGCGCAGAGCATTCACCAACCTGCAGAGCGCAACGCATACACCAACCTGCACAGCGCAGAGCATTCACCAACCTGCACAGCGCAGAGCATGCACCAACCTGCAGAGCGCAACGCATGCACCAACCTGCAGAGCGCAACGCATGCACCAACCTGCAGAGCGCAGAGCATGCACCAACCTGCACAGCGCAGAGCATGCACCAACCTGCAAGCATGCACCGATCTGCAGAACATGCACCAACCAGCAAAGCACAACGCATACAGCGACCTGCACAGCGCAGAGCATTCACTAACCTGCACAGCGCAGAGCATTCACCAACCTGCACAGCGCAGAGCATTCACCAACCTGCACAGCGCAGAGCATGCACCAACCTGCAGAGCACAACGCATACACCAACCTGCAGAGCGCAACGCATACACCAACCTGCAGAGCGCAACGCATACACCAACCTGCAGAGCGCAGAGCATTCACCAACCTGCACAGCGCAGAGCATGCACCGATCTGCAGAACATGCACCAACCAGCAAAGCACAACGCATACACCGACCTGCACAGCGCAGAGCATGCTCCAACCTGCAGAGCGCAACGCATACACCAACCTGCACAGCGCAGAGCATGCACCAACCTGCAGAGCACAATGCATGCACTAACCTGCAGAGCCTACACCATCTAGCACACAGCAAAAACACCCCTTCCCTACAGAGCATATCTTTCCTTCCACAGGTTCCCCTGAGCTATCCGTGCTCTAACACCCACTGCTGCCGGACCCCCTGAACCTGCTCCAGGTGACTCACTTCTTCACTGGCCAGGAATACCAGGACATCTCCAGGCTCCCCCCGCCGATGGACATCGAGCACCATGTGACAGGCCGCCAATACTGGGTCTTGTGGCAGGGAGGCGCGATATACCACCTGCCCTGCCACCGCTTCCTGACATGGAATCCTCACCACAGAAACCCCCATCCCAAAAAACTCTGCCAGGCGCTTCTCCAACCCTGGGGACGTGATCACCACCAGACGGAGGGAGGGTCTCTGCTGCGTGATGTCCTTCAGCAGTCCGAGGAGGAGGTCAGAAGCCACAGTGCGCTCATCCACCTCATCCAGAATGACCACACCGGCATCCTGCATCAGTGGGTTTGAGGTCAACTCGTGTAGCAGGAGGGAATCCCAGCAAAACCTGCACCATACAGGAATACTGTCAGACATGTTAGTGGCTCCAATGTACCCTCTCTCTAGGCCTTCCCAAACACTATACATCAGGCTCAGCCAATACACTGCCCTCCCCCCAGGGCTCCCCAAACACCACCCATCAGGCTCAGCCAGGACACCGCCCTCCCCCCAGGGCTCCCCAAACACCATCCATCAGGCTCAGCCAAGACACTGCCCTCCCTCCAGGGCTCCCCAAACACCACCCATCAGGCTCAGCCAAGACACCGCCCTCCCCCCAGGGCTCCCCAAACACCACCCATCCTTCTCAGTCCAGACAGGGCACATCAGGCTCAGCCAAGACACCGCCCTTGTGATGAAGTGCCCTTCGCCACTTGGTCCTGGAGAGGCCTGTTTGCCAGCCTCCTCCCCTGTGACTATGGCCCTTTAAAAATGCTATTTGGGCCTATGGACTGTGTATGGCACTTTAAGAACATATTTGGGGCATGGTGAAAAGGCCCCAAAAAGCCAACATTTTAACTGCTGGGTGGAATTGTTTGATTTTTAGTTATGTTCCTATTTAAAGTATGCTGATTCTGAAAATGTATGTTTTATGTGAATGTGATGCATATTTTGAAAGTTATTAATATTGTATGAAACCTGTATATTTTAGCTTGGAGATAATTGAGCTGATACAAAGGTTAACTCAATTATCTCCCAAGCAGAGGAATGTACTGTAATTACTAGGATCCAAGTCTTTGTCCTATTCACTGTGCTTTCCCCAAGTTAAGATTGGATCCTATCTTTAATCCCTGTCATTGTCACCTCTCCCATTGTCTTATATAAGTCATTTAGTTTCCTGTGTGTATCTGAACTGGGCACCTTTGTATCCTGAAAGGTGTGAGGCAGGATTTCCCTTTGTATGTCCTTAGGTTAAACTTTAATCCTGTTATAGTTCCTTTGTCTAATCTGGTTTGTCAAGATGTTCAACTGTATATATTCTGTGTTTCTGAATCATTAGAGTTCTGGTCAGTTCTACTTCACCCTCAATCTAGAGACTTGTCTCTTATTGGGGGTAACTGCAATACAGCTATTCACGCTAGCTCTGGTAAGAGCTTCTTCACTTGGAATACGACTGGATGCTGAGAATCCCCTTCACTGATCGGGAAAAGGACACCCTCCAGCGGTTGAAACCCCTCTGCTACACGGGGTAACCACTACAGCCCCCCCCCCCCCCCCCGGGGCTCCAGGTCAGCCCATACGCAATCCCCTCCCCTCAGGCTTTCCATCCCACTTCCATCCTGCTCAGCCCAGACACTACCCTTCAATTAGGCATTCCATCCCGCTCAGCCCAGACACTGCCCTTCCCTTAGGCATTCCATCCCGCTCAGCCCAGACACTGCCCTTACCCCCGGGCATTCCATCCCGCTCAGCCCAGACACTGCCCTTCCCCCGGGCATTCCATCCCGCTCAGCCCAGACACTGCCCTTCCCCCCGGGCATTCCATCCCGCTCAGCCCAGACACTGCCCTTCCCCCGGGCATTCCATCCCGCTCAGCCCAGACACTGCCCTTCCCCCGGGCATTCCATCCCGCTCAGCCCAGACACTAACCCTTCCCCCAGGCATTCCATCCCGCTCAGCCCAGACACTAACTCTTCCCCCAGGCATTCCATCCCGCTCAGCCCAAACACTAACCCTTCCCCCGGGCATTCCATCCCGCTCAGCCCAGACACTAACCCTTTTCCCGGGCATTCCATCCCGCTCAGCCCAGACACTGCCCTTCCCCCAGGCATTCCATCCCGCTCAGCCCAGACACTGCCCTTCCCCCGGGCATTCCATCCCGCTCAGCCCAGACACTAACCCTTCCCCCAGGCATTCCATCCCGCTCAGCCCAGACACTGCCCTTCCCCCGGGCATTCCATCCCGCTCATCCCAGACACTGCCCTTCCCCCAGGCATTCCATCCTGCTCAGCCCAGACACTAACCCTTCCCCCAGGCATTCCATCCCGCTCAGCCCAGACACTAACTCTTCCCCCCGGGCATTCCATCCCGCTCAGCCCAGACACTGCCCTTCCCTTAGGCATTCCATCACGCTCAGCCCAGACACTGCCCTTCCCCCGGGCATTCCATCCCGCTCAGCCCAGACACTGCCCTTCCCCCAAGCATTCCATCCCGCTCAGCCCAGACACTGCACTCCCCCCGGGCATTCCATCCCGCTCAGCAAAGAGACTGCCCTTCCCCCAGACATTGCATCCCGCTCAGCCCAAACACTAACCCTTCCCCCAGGCATTCCATCCCGCTAAGCCCAAACACTAACCCTTCCCCCAGGCATTCCATCCCGCTAAGCCCAAACACTAACCCTTCCCCCGGGCATTCCATCCCGCTAAGCCCAGACACTAACCCTTTTCCCGGGCATTCCATCCCGCTCAGCCCAGACACTGCCCTTCCACCGGGCATTCCATCCCGCTCAGCCCAGACACTAACCCTTCCCCCGGGCATTCCATCCCGCTCAGCCCAAACACTAACCCTTCCCCCCGGCATTCCATCCCGCTCAGCCCAAACACTAACCCTTCCCCCCGGCATTCCATCCCGCTCAGCCCAGACACTGCCCTTCCCTTAGGCATTCCATCCCGCTCAGCCCAGACACTGCCCTTCCCCCGGGCATTCCATCCCGCTCAGCCCAAACACTAACCCTTCCCCCAGGCATTCCATCCCGCTCAGCCCAGACACTGCCCTTCCCCCGGGCATTCCATCCCGCTCAGCCCAGACACTAACCCTTTTCCCGGGCATTCCATCCCGCTCAGCCCAGACACTACCCTTCCCCCGGGCATTCCATCCCGCTCAGCCCAAACACTAACCCTTCCCCCAGGCATTCCATCACACTCAGCCCAGACACTAACCCTTCCCCCCGGCATTCCATCCCGCTCAGCCCAGACACTGCCCTTCCCTTAGGCATTCCATCCCGCTCAGCCCAGACACTGCCCTTCCCCCGGGCATTCCATCCCGCTCAGCCCAGACACTGCCCTTCCCCCGGGCATTCCATCCCGCTCAGCCCAAACACTAACCCTTCCCCCAGGCATTCCATCACGCTCAGCCCAGACACTAACCCTTCCCCCCGGCATTCCATCCCGCTCAGCCCAGACACTAACTCTTCCCCCCGGGCATTCCATCCCGCTCAGCCCAGACACTGCCCTTCCCCCGGGCATTCCATCCCGCTCAGCCCAGACACTGCCCTTCCCCCGGGCATTCCATCCCGCTCAGCCCAGACACTGCCCTTCCCCCGGGCATTCCATCCCGCTCAGCAAAGAGACTGCCCTTCCCCCGGGCATTCTATCCCGCTCAGCCCAGACACTGCCCTTCCCCCGGGCATTCTATCCCGCTCAGCCCAGACACTAACCCTTCCCCCCGGGCATTCCATCCCGCTCAGCAAAGAGACTGCCCTTCCCCCGGGCATTCTATCCCGCTCAGCCCAGACACTGCCCTTCCCCCGGGCATTCTATCCCGCTCAGCCCAGACACTAACTCTTCCCCAAGGCATTCCATCCCGCTCAGCCCAGACACTAACTCTTCCCCAAGGCTTGCCCAGACAACGTTCACGCCCCAGGCTTCCTACTCTGTCCAGACACCGCCCTTTATCCCACTCAGCTCATACACTATCCGCCATCTTGCTCAGCCCAAACTCCTACCCTTTGGTGCATGTTCCTGGTTGGCTGCCCATTGACCAATTACCCAATTGGATCAGACTGACCTGAGCACAGTATTGGGGGAGCAGCAGTCTTCGTGTGGCACTGAAAATCCCACCTCATGTCCTACATTCAGATCCATTTCATCCGCAACTCTGAGAGCCAGGCTGATTGCAGCGGCAGAGTGCGGCTGGGAGCAAATCACAGAGCCCTGACTGTACTGCTGCGAGAGGGCAAACTCTGTGCACCACTGGGGGACCTGCAGAGTGAATACACCGTTATCCCACCTGGGGAATGTTACCTCCTTCTCACTCAGTGATCACCCAGCCAGAGATATAAACACGGTACCTGGGTACTCTTCCCTGATCCGGGGTCACCACAAACCAGCACAATATTCCTGCTCTGGAGACTCTCCATGATCTGGTACTTCACACCCCAGATGGGCAGAGAGCGGCGGTGGCATAACAGCTGGTAATAACGAGAGGAGAAGGGCAGCCCGTCAAATGGGTTCAGCTCTAGATCTGCCCCACCCCGCCCGCCGTCATCCTCGCCATCCGAAAGGCCCTCTTCAAGGAGACTTGTTACGGGATCCATCGCGGCAGAGACCAGTCCACACAGGGTTAAACACTATGAATCCTGCAGCAAAGAGGGAAAAAGACAATGTTTAATGCAGAGCAGGCAGGAATAACGCGGAGCCGGAGGAAAGAACGCGGAGCAAGAGGAAAGAACGCGGAGCAAGAGGAAAGAACGCGGAGCAAGAGGAAAGAACGCGGAGCCGGAGGAAAGAACGCGGAGCCGGAGACAAGAACGCGGAGCAAGAGGAAAGAACGCGGAGCCGGAGGAAAGAACGCGGAGCCGGAGACAAGAACGCGGAGCCGGAGACAAGAACGCGGAGCCGGAGACAAGAACGCGGAGCCGGAGACAAGAAAGAACGCGGAGCCGGAGACAAGAAAGAACGCGGAGCCGGAGACAAGAAAGAACGCGGAGCCGGAGACAAGAAAGAACGCGGAGCCGGAGACAAGAAAGAACGCGGAGCAAGAGGAAAGAACGCGGAGCAAGAGGAAAGAAAGAACGCGGAGCCGGAGGAAAGAACGCGGAGCCGGAGGAAAGAAAGAACGCGGAGCCTGAGGAAAGAACGCGGAGCCGGAGACAAGAAAGAAAGAACGCGGAGCCGGAGGAAAGAAAGAACGCGGAGCCGGAGGAAAGAACGCGGAGCCGGAGGAAAGAACGCGGAGCCGGAGGAAAGAACGAACGCGGAGCCGGAGCAAAGAACGCGGAGCCGGAGGAAAGAACGCGGAGCCGGAGGAAAGAACGCGAAGCCGGAGGAAAGAACGCGGAGCCGGAGGAAAGAACGCGGAGCCGGAGGAAAGAACGCGGAGCAAGAGGAAAGAACGCGGAGCCGGAGGAAAGAACGCGGAGCCGGAGGAAAGAACGCGAAGCCGGAGGAAAGAACGCGGAGCCGGAGGAAAGAACGCGGAGCCGGAGGAAAGAACGCGGAGCAAGAGGAAAGAACGCGGAGCAAGAGGAAAGAACGCGGAGCAAGAGGAAAGAACGCGGAGCCGGAGGAAAGAACGCGGAGCCGGAGGAAAGAACGCGGAGCCGGAGGAAAGAACGCGGAGCAAGAGGAAAGAAAGAACGCGGAGCCGGAGGAAAGAACGCGGAGCCGGAGGAAAGAACGCGGAGCCGGAGGAAAGAACGCGGAGCCGGAGGAAAGAACGCGGAGCCGGAGGAAAGAACGCGAAGCCGGAGGAAAGAAAGCGGAGCCGGAGGAAAGAAAGCGGAGCCGGAGGAAAGAAAGAACGCGGAGCCGGAGGAAAGAAAGAACGCGGAGCCGGAGGAAAGAAAGAACGCGGAGCCGGAGGAAAGAAAGAACGCGGAGCCGGAGGAAAGAAAGAACGCGGAGCCGGAGGAAAGAAAGAACGCGGAGCCGGAGGAAAGAAAGAACGCGGAGCCGGAGGAAAGAAAGAACGCGGAGCCGGAGGAAAGAAAGAACGCGGAGCCTGAGAGGGTAGTGGATGCATGGAACAGTCTTCCAGTAGAAGTGGTAGAGGTTAATACAGTGAAGGAGTTTAAGCATGCATGGGATAGGTATAAGGCTATCCTAGATATAAGATAAGGCCAGGGACTAATGATAGTATTACATTACTGAGAGGGTAGTGGATGCATGGAATAGTCTTCCAGTAGAAGTGGTAGAGGTTAATACAGTGAAGGAGTTTAAGCATGCATGGGATAGGTATAAGGCTATCCTAGATATAAGATAAGGCCAGGGACTAATGAAAGTATTACATTACTGAGAGGGTAGTGGGTGTATGGAATAGTCTTCCAGTAGAAGTGGTAGAGGTTAATACAGTGAAGGAGTTTAAGCATGCATGGGATAGGTATAAGGCTATCCTAGATATAAGATAAGGCCAGGGACTAATGAAAGGATTACATTACTGAGAGGGTAGTGGATGCATGGAATAGTCTTCCAGTAGAAGTGGTAGAGGTTAATACAGTGAAGGAGTTTAAGCATGCGTGGGATAGGTATAAGGCTATCCTAGATATAAGATAAGGTCAGGGACTAATGAAAGTATTACATTACTGAGAGGGTAGTGGATGTATGGAATAGTCTTCCAGTAGAAGTGGTAGAGGTTAATACAGTGAAGGAGTTTAAGCATGCATGGGATAGGTATAAGGCTATCCTAGATATAAGATAAGGTCAGGGACTAATGAAAGTATTACATTACTGAGAGGGTAGTGGATGTATGGAATAGTCTTCCAGTAGAAGTGGTAGAGGTTAATACAGTGAAGGAGTTTAAGCATGCGTGGGATAGGTATAAGGCTATCCTAGATATAAGATAAGGTCAGGGACTAATGAAAGTATTACATTACTGAGAGGGTAGTGGATGTATGGAATAGTCTTCCAGTAGAAGTGGTAGAGGTTAATACAGTGAAGGAGTTTAAGCATGCATGGGATAGGTATAAGGCTATCCTAGATATAAGATAAGACCAGGGACTAATGAAAGTATTACGTTACTGAGAGGGTAGTGGATGTATGGAATAGTCTTCCAGTAGAAGTGGTAGAGGTTAATACAGTGAAGGAGTTTAAGCATGCATGGGATAGGTATAAGGCTATCCTAGATATAAGATAAGGCCAGGGACTAATGACAGTATTACATTACTGAGAGGGTAGTGGATGCATGGAATAGTCTTCCAGTAGAAGTGGTAGAGGTTAATACAGTGAAGGAGTTTAAGCATGCATGGGATAGGTATAAGGCTATCCTAGATATAAGATAAGGCCAGGGACTAATGATAGTATTACATTACTGAGAGGGTAGTGGATGTATGGAATAGTCTTCCAGTAGAAGTGGTAGAGGTTAATACAGTGAAGGAGTTTAAGCATGCGTGGGATAGGTATAAGGCTATCCTAGATATAAGATAAGGCCAGGGACTAATGAAAGTATTACATTACTGAGAGGGTAGTGGATGCATGGAATAGTCTTCCAGTAGAAGTGGTAGAGGTTAATACAGTGAAGGAGTTTAAGCATGCATGGGATAGGTATAAGGCTATCCTAGATATAAGATAAGGCCAGGGACTAATGAAAGTATTACATTACTGAGAGGGTAGAGGATGTATGGAATAGTCTTCCAGTAGAAGTGGTAGAGTTTAATACAGTGAAGGAGTTTAAGCATGCGTGGGATAGGTATAAGGCTATCCTAGATATAAGATAAGACCAGGGACTAATGAAAGTATTACGTTACTGAGAGGGTAGTGGATGTATGGAATAGTCTTCCAGTAGAAGTGGTAGAGGGTAATACAGTGAAGGAGTTTAAGCATGCATGGGATAGGTATAAGGCTATCCTAGATATAAGATAAGGCCAGGGACTAATGATAGTATTACATTACTGAGAGGGTAGTGGGTGTATGGAATAGTCTTCCAGTAGAAGTGGTAGAGGTTAATACAGTGAAGGAGTTTAAGCATGCATGGGATAGGTATAAGGCTATCCTAGATATAAGATAAGGTCAGGGACTAATGAAAGGATTACATTACTGAGAGGGTAGTGGATGCATGGAATAGTCTTCCAGTAGAAGTGGTAGAGGTTAATACAGTGAAGGAGTTTAAGCATGCGTGGGATAGGTATAAGGCTATCCTAGATATAAGATAAGGTCAGGGACTAATGAAAGTATTACATTACTGAGAGGGTAGTGGATGTATGGAATAGTCTTCCAGTAGAAGTGGTAGAGGTTAATACAGTGAAGGAGTTTAAGCATGCGTGGGATAGGTATAAGGCTATCCTAGATATAAGATAAGGTCAGGGACTAATGAAAGTATTACATTACTGAGAGGGTAGTGGATGTATGGAATAGTCTTCCAGTAGAAGTGGTAGAGGTTAATACAGTGAAGGAGTTTAAGCATGCATGGGATAGGTATAAGGCTATCCTAGATATAAGATAAGACCAGGGACTAATGAAAGTATTACGTTACTGAGAGGGTAGTGGATGTATGGAATAGTCTTCCAGTAGAAGTGGTAGAGGTTAATACAGTGAAGGAGTTTAAGCATGCATGGGATAGGTATAAGGCTATCCTAGATATAAGATAAGGCCAGGGACTAATGACAGTATTACATTACTGAGAGGGTAGTGGATGCATGGAATAGTCTTCCAGTAGAAGTGGTAGAGGTTAATACAGTGAAGGAGTTTAAGCATGCATGGGATAGGTATAAGGCTATCCTAGATATAAGATAAGGCCAGGGACTAATGATAGTATTACATTACTGAGAGGGTAGTGGATGTATGGAATAGTCTTCCAGTAGAAGTGGTAGAGGTTAATACAGTGAAGGAGTTTAAGCATGCGTGGGATAGGTATAAGGCTATCCTAGATATAAGATAAGGCCAGGGACTAATGAAAGTATTACATTACTGAGAGGGTAGTGGATGCATGGAATAGTCTTCCAGTAGAAGTGGTAGAGGTTAATACAGTGAAGGAGTTTAAGCATGCATGGGATAGGTATAAGGCTATCCTAGATATAAGATAAGGCCAGGGACTAATGAAAGTATTACATTACTGAGAGGGTAGAGGATGTATGGAATAGTCTTCCAGTAGAAGTGGTAGAGTTTAATACAGTGAAGGAGTTTAAGCATGCGTGGGATAGGTATAAGGCTATCCTAGATATAAGATAAGACCAGGGACTAATGAAAGTATTACGTTACTGAGAGGGTAGTGGATGTATGGAATAGTCTTCCAGTAGAAGTGGTAGAGGGTAATACAGTGAAGGAGTTTAAGCATGCATGGGATAGGTATAAGGCTATCCTAGATATAAGATAAGGCCAGGGACTAATGATAGTATTACATTACTGAGAGGGTAGTGGGTGTATGGAATAGTCTTCCAGTAGAAGTGGTAGAGGTTAATACAGTGAAGGAGTTTAAGCATGCATGGGATAGGTATAAGGCTATCCTAGATATAAGATAAGGTCAGGGACTAATGAAAGTATTACATTACTGAGAGGGTAGTGGATGTATGGAATAGTCTTCCAGTAGAAGTGGTAGAGGTTAATACAGTGAAGGAGTTTAAGCATGCATGGGATAGGTATAAGGCTATCCTAGATATAAGATAAGACCAGGGACTAATGAAAGTATTACGTTACTGAGAGGGTAGTGGATGTATGGAATAGTCTTCCAGTAGAAGTGGAAGAGGTTAATACAGTGAAGGAGTTTAAGCATGCATGGGATAGGTATAAGGCTATCCTAGATATAAGATAAGGCCAGGGACTAATGAAAGTATTACTTTACTGAGAGGGTAGTGGATGTATGGAATAGTCTTCCAGTAGAAGTGGTAGAGGTTAATACAGTGATGGAGTTTAAGCATGCATGGGATAGGTATAAGGCTATCCTAGATGTAAGATAAGGCCAGGGACTAATGAAAGTATTACATTACTGAGAGGGTAGTGGATGTATGGAATAGTCTTCCAGTAGAAGTGGTAGAGGTTAATACAGTGAAGGAGTTTAAGCATGCGTGGGATAGGTATAAGGCTATCCTAGATATAAGATAAGGCCAGGGACTAATGAAAGTATTACATTACTGAGAGGGTAGTGGATGCATGGAATAGTCTTCCAGTAGAAGTGGTAGAGGTTAATACAGTGAAGGAGTTTAAGCATGCATGGGATAGGTATAAGGCTATCCTAGATATAAGATAAGGCCAGGGACTAATGAAAGTATTACATTACTGAGAGGGTAGTGGATGTATGGAATAGTCTTCCAGTAGAAGTGGTAGAGGGTAATACAGTGAAGGAGTTTAAGCATGCATGAGATAGGTATAAGGCTATCCTAGATATAAGATAAGGCCAGGGACTAATGAAAGTATTACGTTACTGAGAGGGTAGTGGATGTATGGAATAGTCTTCCAGTAGAAGTGGTAGAGGGTAATACAGTGAAGGAGTTTAAGCATGCATGAGATAGGTATAAGGCTATCCTAGATATAAGATAAGGCCAGGGACTAATGAAAGTATTACTATACTGAGAGGGTAGTGGATATATGGAATAGTCTTCCAGTAGAAGTGGTAGAGGGTAATACAGTGAAGGCGTTTAAGCATGCGTGGGATAGGTATAAGGCTATCCTAGATATAAGATAAGGTCAGGGACTAATGAGAGTATTACATTACTGAGAGGGTAGTGGATGCATGGAATAGTCTTCCAGTAGAAGTGGTAGAGGTTAATACAGTGAAGGAGTTTAAGCATGCATGAGATAGGTATAAGGCTATCCTAGATATGAGATAAGGTCAGGGACTAATGAAAGTATTACATTACTGAGAGGGTAGTGGATGTATGGAATAGTCTTCCAGTAGAAGTGGTAGAGGTTAATACAATGATGGAGTTTAAGCATGCGTGGGATAGGTATAAGGCTATCCTAGATATAAGATAAGGTCAGGGACTAATGAAAGTATTACATTACTGAGAGGGTAGTGGATGTATGGAATGGCATTCCAGCAGAAGTGGTAGAGGTTAATACAGTGAAGGAGTTTAAGCATGCATGGGATAGGTATAAGGCTATCCTAGATATAAGATAAGGTCAGGGACTAATGAAAGTATTACATTACTGAGAGGGTAGTGGGTGCATGGAATAGTCTTCCAGTAGAAGTGGTAGAGGTTAATACAGTGAAGGAGTTTAAGCATGCGTGGGATAGGTATAAGGCTATCCTAGATATAAGATAAGGTCAGGGACTAATGAAAGTATTACATTACTGAGAGGGTAGTGGATGTATGGAATAGTCTTCCAGTAGAAGTGGTAGAGGTTAATACAGTGAAGGAGTTTAAGCATGTATGGGATAGGTATAAGGCTATCCTAGATATGAGATAAGGTCAGGGACTAATGAAAGTATTACATTACTGAGAGGGTAGTGGATGTATGGAATAGTCTTCCAGTAGAAGTGGTAGAGGTTAATACAATGATGGAGTTTAAGCATGCGTGGGATAGGTATAAGGCTATCCTAGATATAAGATAAGGTCAGGGACTAATGAAAGTATTACATTACTGAGAGGGTAGTGGATGTATGGAATAGTCTTCCAGTAGAAGTGGTAGAGGTTAATACAGTGAAGGAGTTTAAGCATGCATGGGATAGGTATAAGGCTATCCTAGATATAAGATAAGGCCAGGGACTAATGAAAGTATTACTTTACTGAGAGGGTAGTGGATGTATGGAATAGTCTTCCAGTAGAAGTGGTAGAGGTTAATACAATGATGGAGTTTAAGCATGCGTGGGATAGGTATAAGGCTATCCTAGATATAAGATAAGGTCAGGGACTAATGAAAGTATTACATTACTGAGAGGGTAGTGGATGTATGGAATAGTCTTCCAGTAGAAGTGGTAGAGGTTAATACAGTGAAGGAGTTTAAGCATGCGTGGGATAGGTATAAGGCTATCCTAGATATAAGATAAGACCAGGGACTAATGAAAGTATTACATTACTGAGAGGGTAGTGGACGCATGGAATAGTCTTCCAGTAGAAGTGGTAGAGGTTAATACAGTGAAGGAGTTTAAGCATGCATGGGATAGGTATAAGGCTATCCTAGATATAAGATAAGGCCAGGGACTAATGAAAGTATTACATTACTGAGAGGGTAGTGGATGTATGGAATAGTCTTCCAGTAGAAGTGGTAAAGGATAATACAGTGAAGGAGTTTAAGCATGCATGGGATAGGTATAAGGCTATCCTAGATATAAGATAAGGTCAGGGGCTAATGATAGTATTACTTTACTGAGAGGGTAGTGGATGTATGGAATAGGCTTCAAGTAGAAGTGGTAGAAGTTAATACAGTGAAGGAGTTTAAGCATGCGTGTGATAGGTATAAGGCTATCCTAGATATAAGATAAGGCCAGGGACTAATGAAAGTATTACATTACTGAGAGGGTAGTGGATGCATGGAATAGTCTTCCAGTAGAAGTGGTAGAGGTTAATACAGTGAAGGAGTTTAAGCATGCATGGGATAGGTATAAGGCTATCCTAGATATAAGATAAGGTCAGGGACTAATGAAAGTATTACATTACTGAGAGGGTAGTGGATGTATGGAATAGTCTTCCAGTAGAAGTGGTAGAGGTTAATACAGTGAAGGAGTTTAAGCATGCATGGGATAGGTATAAGGCTATCCTAGATGTAAGATAAGGTCAGGGACTAATGAAAGTATTACATTACTGAGAGGGTAGTGGATGCATGGAATAGTCTTCCAGTAGAAGTGGTAGAGGTTAATACAGTGAAGGAGTTTAAGCATGCATGGGATAGGTATAAGGCTATCCTAGATATAAGATAAGGCCAGGGACTAATGAAAGTATTACATTACTGAGAGGGTAGTGGATGCATGGAATAGTCTTCCAGTAGATGTGGTAGAGGGTAATACAGTGAAGGCGTTTAAGCATGCATGGGATAGGTATAAGGCTATCCTAGATATAAGATAAGGCCAGGGACTAATGAAAGTATTACATTACTGAGAGGGTAGTGGATGTATGGAATAGTCTTCCAGTAGAAGTGGTAGAGGTTAATACAGTGAAGGAGTTTAAGCATGCATGGGATAGGTATAAGGCTATCCTAGATATAAGATAAGGTCAGGGACTAATGAAAGTATTACATTACTAAGAGGGTAGTGGATGTATGGAATAGTCTTCCAGTAGAAGTGGTAGAGGTTAATACAGTGAAGGAGTTTAAGCATGCATGGGATAGGTATAAGGCTATCCTAGATATAAGATAAGGCCAGGGACTAATGAAAGTATTACATTACTGAGAGGGTAGTGGATGTATGGAATAGTCTTCCAGTAGAAGTGTTAGAGGTTAATACAGTGAAGGAGTTTAAGCATGCATGGGATAGGTATAAGGCTATCCTAGATATAAGATAAGGCCAGGGACTAATGAAAGTATTACATTACTGAGAGGGTAGTGGATGTATGGAATAGTCTTCCAGTAGAAGTGGTAGAGGTTAATACAGTGAAGGAGTTTAAGCATGCGTGGGATAGGTATAAGGCTATCCTAGATATAAGATAAGGCCAGGGACTAATGAAAGTATTACTTTACTGAGAGGGTAGTGGATGTATGGAATAGTCTTCCAGTAGAAGTGGTAGAGGTTAATACAGTGAAGGAGTTTAAGCATGCGTGGGATAGGTATAAGGCTATCCTAGATATAAGATAAGGCCAGGGACTAATGAAAGTATTACATTACTGAGAGGGTAGCGGATGTATGGAATAGTCTTCCAGCAGAAGTGGTAGAGGTTAATACAGTGAAGGAGTTTAAGCATGCGTGGGATAGGTATAAGGCTATCCTAGATATAAGATAAGGCCAGGGACTAATGAAAGTATTACTTTACTGAGAGGGTAGTGGGTGTATGGAATAGTCTTCCAGTAGAAGTGGTAGAGGTTAATACAGTGAAGGAGTTTAAGCATTCATGTGATAGGTATAAGGCTATCCTAGATATAAGATAAGGCCAGGGACTAATGAAAGTATTACTTTACTGAGAGGGTAGTGGATGTATGGAATAGTCTTCCAGTAGAAGTGGTAGAGGTTAATACAGTGAAGGAGTTTAAGCATGCATGGGATAGGTATAAGGCTATCCTAGATATAAGATAAGGTCAGGGATTAATGAAAGGAGTACATTACTGAAAGGGTATTGGATGCATGGAATAGTCTTCCAGTAGAAGTGGTAGAGGTTAATACAGTGAAGGAGTTTAAGCATGCATGGGATAGGTATAAGGCTATCCTAGATATAAGATAAGGCCAGGGACTAATGAAAGGATTACTTTACTGAGAGGGTAGTGGATGTATGGAATAGTCTTCCAGTAGAAGTGGTAGAGGTTAATACAGTGAAGGAGTTTAAGCATGCGCGGGATAAGTATAAGGTTATCCTAGATATAAGATAAGGCCAAGGACTAATGAAAGTATTACTTTACTGAGAGGGTAGTGGATGCATGGAATAGTCTTCCAGTAGAAGTGGTAGAGGTTAATATAGTGAAGGAGTATAAGCATGCATGGGATAGGTATAAGGCTATCCTAGATATAAGATAAGGTCAGGGACTAATGAAAGTATTACATTACTGAGAGGGTAGTGGATGCATGGAATAGTCTTCCAGTAGAAGTGGTAGAGGTTAATACAGTGAAGGAGTTTAAGCATGCATGGGATAGGTATAAGGCTATCCTAGATATAAGATAAGGTCAGGGACTAATGAAAGTATTACATTACTGAGAGGGTAGTGGATGCATGGAATAGTCTTCCAGTAGAAGTGGTAGAGGTTAATACAGTGAAGGAGTTTAAGCATGCATGGGATAGGTATAAGGCTATCCTAGATATAAGATAAGGTCAGGGACTAATGAAAGTATTACATTACTGAGAGGGTAGTGGATGCATGGAATAGTCTTCCAGTAGAAGTCGTAGAGGTTAATACAGTGAAGGAGTTTAAGCATGCATGGGATAGGTATAAGGCTATCCTAGATATAGGATAAGGACAGGGACTAATGAAAGTATTACATTACTGACAGGGTAGTGGATGTATGGAATAGTCTTCCAGTAGAAGTGGTAGAGGTTAATACAGTGAGGGAGTTTAAGCATGCATGGGATAGGTATAAGGCTATCCTAGATATAAGATAAGGTCAGGGACTAATGAAAGGATTACATTACTGAGAGGGTAGTGGATGTATGGAATAGTCTTCCAGTAGAAGTGGTAGAGGTTAATACAGTGAAGGAGTTTAAGCATGCATGGGATAGGTATAAGGCTATCCTAGATATAAGATAAGGTCAGGGACTAATGAAAGTATTACATTACTGAGAGGGTAGTGGATGTATGGAATAGTCTTCCAGTAGAAGTGGTAGAGGTTAATACAGTGAAGGAGTTTAAGCATGCATGGGATAGGTATAAGGCAATCCTAGATATAAGATAAGGCCAGGGACTAATGAAAGTATTACTTTACTGAGAGGGTAGTGGATGTATGGAATAGTCTTCCAGTAGAAGTGGTAGAGTTTAATACAGTGTAGGAGTTTAAGCATGCATGGGATAGGTATAAGGCTATCCTAGATATAAGATAAGGCCAGGGACTAATGAAAGTATTACATTACTGAGAGGGTAGTGGATGCATGGAATAGTCTCCCAGTAGAAGTGGTAGAGGTTAATACAGTGAAGGAGTTTAAGCATCTATGGGATAGGTATAAGGCTATCCTAGATATAAGATAAGGCCAGGGACTAATGAAAGTATTACATTACTGAGAGGGTAGTGGATGCATGGAATAGTCTTCCAGTAGAAGTGGTAGAGGTTAATACAGTGAAGGAGTTTAAGCATGCATGGGATAGGTATAAGGCTATCCTAGATATAAGATAAGGTCAGGGACTAATGAAAGTATTACATTACTAAGAGGGTAGTGGGTGTATGGAATAGTCTTCCAGTAGAAGTGGTAGAGGTTAATACAGTGAAGGAGTTTTAGCATGCATGGGAGAGGTATAAGGCTATCCTAGATATAAGATAAGGCCAGGGACTAATGAAAGTATTACATTACTGAGAGGGTAGTGGATGTATGGAATAGTCTTCCAGTAGAAGTGGTAGAGTTTAATACAGTGAAGGAGTTTAAGCATGCATGGGATAGGTATAAGGCTATCCTAGATATAAGATAAGGCCAGGGACTAATGAAAGTATTACATTACTGAGAGGGTAGTGGATGTATGGAATAGTCTTCCAGTAGAAGTGGTAGAGGTTAATACAGTGAAGGAGTTTAAGCATCTATGGGATAGGTATAAGGCTATCCTAGATATAAGATAAGGCCAGGGACTAATGAAAGTATTACATTACTGAGAGGGTAGTGGATGTATGGAATAGTCTTCCAGTAGAAGTGGTAGAGGTTAATACAGTGAGGGAGTTTAAGCATGCGTAGGATAGGTATAAGGCTATCCTAGATATAAGATAAGGTCAGGGACTAATGAAAGTATTACATTACTGAGAGGGTAGTGGATGCATGGAATAGTCTTCCAGTAGAAGTGGTAGAGGTTAATACAGTGAAGGAGTTTAAGCATGCATGGGATAGGTATAAGGCTATCCTAGATATAAGATAAGGCCAGGGACTAATGAAAGTATAACTTTACTGAGAGGGTAGTGGGTGCATGGAATAGTCTTCCAGTAGAATTGGCAAAGGTAAGATAAGGCCAGGAATTGATGAAAAGATTCAGATAATTGGGCTGAATGGTTTTTATCTGCAGGTTTCTATGATTAAGGGAACACATCAGAGAAGCCCCCATCCTGGGCCAGGGAAAGCTCATCTGCTGGCACTACGTGCGACTGTGCAGAGGACACTAGATAATACTTTCTTACCGATTGCATTTCCAACACACAGGACTCATGCTGTACAGGTACAATCACTTATTATATATTATACTCACACGACAGACAGACTCGGCTTCCGGGTACAAAGGTCTTAATCAACAAAACATCTGAAACACAACACAGAGTCTACAAGGAGTGCCGGAAACGAGGACCGTAACACACACACACACCAGACTGTACCAGCAGTGTGAGCAGGGAGCGCTGTAACACACACAGAGCAGACTGTGCCGGCATTGTGAGCAGGGAGCACTGTAACACACACACACAGAGCAGACTGTACCAGCAGTGTGAGCAGGGAGCGCTGTAACACACACAGAGCAGACTGTACCAGCAGTGTGAGCAGCGAGCGCTGTAACACACACAGAGCAGACTGTACCAGCAGTGTGAGCAGGGAGCGCTGTAACACACACACAGAGCAGACTGTACCAGCAGTGTGAGCAGGGAGCGCTGTAACACACACACAGAGCAGACTGTACCAGCAGTGTGAGCAGGGAGCGCTGTAACATACACACAGAGCAGACTGTACCAGCAGAGTGAGCAGGGAGCGTTGTAACACACACACAGAGCAGACTGTGCCGGCAGTGCGAGCGGGGAGCGCTTTAACACACACACACAGAGCAGACTGTACCAGCAGAGTGAGCGGGGAGCGCTGTAACACACACACAGAGCAGACTGTACCAGCAGAGTGAGCAGGGAGCGCTATAACACACCCAGAGCAGACTGTACCAGCAGACTGAGCGGGGAGCGCTGTAACACACACACAGAGCAGACTGTACCAGTAGTGTGAGCAGGGAGCGCTGTAACACACACACAGAGCAGACTGTACCAGCAGTGTGAGCAGGGAGCGCTGTAACACACACACACAGAGCAGACTGTACCTGCAGTGTGAGCAGGGAGCGCTGTAACACACACACAGAGCAGACTGTACCAGCAGTGTGAGCAGGGAGCACTGTAACACACACACAGAGCAGACTGTACCAGCAGTGTGAGCAGGGAGCGCTGTAACATACACACAGAGCAGACTGTACCAGCAGTGTGAGCGGGGAGCGCTGTAACACACACACAGAGCAGACTGTACTGGCAGTGTGAGCAGGGAGCGCTGTAACACACACACAGAGCAGACTGTACCAGCATAGTGAGCAGGGAGCACTGTAACACACACACAGAGCAGACTGTACCAGCATAGTGAGCAGGGAGCGCTGTAACACACACACAGAGCAGACTGTGCCGGCAGTGTGAGCGGGCAGCGCTGTAACATACACACAGAGCAGACTGTATCAGCAGAGTGAGCAGGGAGCACTGTAACACACACACAGAGCAGACTGTACCAGCATAGTGAGCAGGGAGCGCTGTAACACACACACAGAGCAGACTGTGCCGGCAGTGTGAGCAGGGAGCGCTGTAACATACACACAGAGCAGACTGTACCAGCAGTGTGAGCAGGGAGCGCTGTAACACATACACAGAGCAGACTGTGCCGGCAGTGTGAGCAGGGAGCGCTTTAACACACACACAGAGCAGACTGTACCAGCAGTGTGAGCAGGGAGCGCTTTAACACACACACAGAGCAGACTGTACCAGCAGTGTGAGCAGGGAGCGCTGTAACACACACACAGAGCAGACTGTACCAGTAGTGTGAGCAGGGAGCGCTGTAACACACACACAGAGCAGACTGTGCCGGCAGTGTGAGCAAGGAGCCCTGTAACACACACAGAGCAGACTGTGCCGGCAGTGTGAGCAGGGAGCGCTGTAACACACACACAGAGCAGACTGTGCCGGCAGTGTGAGCAGGGAGCGCTGTAACACATACACAGAGCAGACTGTGCCGGCAGTGTGAGCGGGGAGCGCTGTAACATACACACAGAGCAGACTGTATCAGCAGAGTGAGCGGGGAGCGCTGTAACACACACACAGAGCAGACTGTACCAGCATAGTGAGCAGGGAGCACTGTAACACACACACAGAGCAGACTGTACCAGCATAGTGAGCAGGGAGCGCTGTAACACACACACAGAGCAGACTGTGCCGGCAGTGTGAGCGGGCAGCGCTGTAACATACACATAGAGCATACTGTATCAGCAGAGTGAGCAGGGAGCACTGTAACACACACACAGAGCAGTCTGTACCAGCATAGTGAGCAGGGAGCGCTGTAACACACACACAGAGCAGACTGTGCCGGCAGTGTGAGCAGGGAGCGCTGTAACATACACACAGAGCAGACTGTACCAGCAGTGTGAGCAGGGAGCGCTGTAACACATACACAGAGCAGACTGTGCCGGCAGTGTGAGCAGGGAGCGCTTTAACACACACACAGAGCAGACTGTACCAGCAGTGTGAGCAGGGAGCGTTGTAACACACACACACACACAGAGCAGACTGTGCCGGCAGTGTGAGCAGGGAGCGCTGTAACACACACACAGCAGACTGTACCAGCAGAGGGAGCAGGGAGTGCTGTAACACACACACAGGGCAGACTGTACCAGCAGAGTGAGCAGGGAGCGCTGTAACACACACACACACAGAGCAGACTGTGCCAGCAGTGTGAGCAGGGAGCGCTGTAACACACACACAGAGCAGACTGTACCAGCAGTGTGAGCAGCGAGCGCTGTAACACACACAGAGCAGACTGTGCCAGCAGTGAGAGCAGGGAGCGCTGTAACACACACACAGAGCAGACTGTACCAGCAGTGTGAGCAGGGAGCGTTGTAACACACACACACACACAGAGCAGACTGTGCCGGCAGTGAGAGCAGACTGTGCCGGCAGTGAGAGCAGACTGTGCCGGCAGTGAGAGCAGACTGTGCCGGCAGTGAGAGCAGACTGTGCCGGCAGTGAGAGCAGACTGTGCCGGCAGTGAGAGCAGACTGTGCCGGCAGTGAGAGCAGACTGTGCCGGCAGTGAGAGCAGACTGTGCCGGCAGTGAGAGCAGACTGTGCCGGCAGTGAGAGCAGACTGTGCCGGCAGTGTGAGCAGGGAGCGCTGTAACACACACACACAGGGCAGACTGTACCAGCAGTGTGGGCGGGCAGCGCTGTAACACACACAGAGCAGACTGCACCAGCAGTGTGAGCAGGGAGCGTTGTAACACACACACACACACCAGACTGTACCAGCAGTGTGAGCGGGGAGCGCTGTAACACACACACACACAGCAGACTGTACCAGTAGTGTAAGCGGGGAGCGCTGTAACACACACAGGGCCGACTGTACCAGCAGTGTGAGCAACGAGAGTTGTAAGACACACACACCAGACTGTACCAGCAGTGTGAGCAGGGAGCGCAGTAACACACACACAGAGCAGACTGTGCCGGCAGTGTGAGCAGGGAGCGCTGTAACACACACAGGGCCGACTGTACCAGCAGTGTGAGCAGGGAGCGCTGTAACACACACACAGAAGACTGTACCAGCAGTGTGAGCGGGGAGCGCTGTAACACACACACACACAGGGCAGACTGTACCAGCAGTGTGAGCGGGGAGTGCTGTAACACACACAGCAGACTGTACCAGCAGTGAGCGCTGTAACACATACACACAGCAGAGTGTGCCAGCAGTGAGCGCTGTAACACATACACACAGCAGACTGTACCAGCAGTGAGCGCTATAACACATACACACAGCAGACTGTGCCAGCAGTGAGCGCTGTAACACATACACACAGAAGACTATGCCAGCAGTGAGCGCTATAACACATACACACAGCAGACTGTGCCAGCAGTGAGCGCTGTAACACATACACACAGCAGACTGTACCAGCAGTGAGCGCTGTAACACATACACACAGCAGAGTGTGCCAGCAGTGAGCGCTGTAACACATACACACAGCAGAGTGTGCCAGCAGTGAGCGCTGTAACACATACACACAGCAGACTGTACCAGCAGTGTGAGCGGGGAGCGCAGTAACACACACACAGAGCAGACTGTACCAGCAGTGAGCGCTCTAACACACACACACAGAGCAGACTGTACCAGCAGTGTGAGCGGGGAGCGCTGTAACACATACACACAGCAGACTGTGCCAGCAGTGAGCGCTGTAACACATACACACAGCAGACTGTACCAGCAGTGAGCGCTGTAACACATACACACAGCAGACTGTGCCAGCAGTGAGCGCTGTAACACATACACACAGCAGACTGTACCAGCAGTGAGCGCTGTAACACATACACACAGCAGAGTGTGCCAGCAGTGAGCGCTGTAACACATACACACAGCAGAGTGTGCCAGCAGTGAGCGCTGTAACACCTACACACAGCAGAGTGTGCCAGCAGTGAGCGCTGTAACACATACACACAGCAGACTGTACCAGCAGTGTGAGCGGGGAGCGCAGTAACACACACACAGAGCAGACTGTACCAGCAGTGAGCGCTCTAACACACACACACAGAGCAGACTGTACCAGCAGTGTGAGCGGGGAGCGCTGTAACACACACACACACAGAGCAGACTGTACCAGCAGTGTGAGCGGGGAGCGCTGTAACACACACAGCAGACTGTGCTAGGAGTGAGCGCTGTAACACACACAGAGCAGACTGTACCAGCAGTGTGAGCGGGGAGCGCTGTAACACACACACACACACAGAGCAGACTGTACCAGCAGTGTGAGCGGGGAGCGCTGTAACACACACAGCAGACTGTGCTAGGAGTGAGCGCTGTAACACACACACAGAGCAGACTGTGCCAGCAGTGAGCGCTGTAACACACACACAGCAGACAAGTTCGGAATCTTCTCACCATGGCTTCATTATGGTCACTGCAGGGAGAGGTTCTATTTCTCTTGCTCATTTTATTTCTCTCAGTCTTGCTGTGAATATATCACCAGCATCCGAAATCAGGAACAGCAGAGACTCCCAGCTACTTCCGCCAGAAACAGAAAAATACAACATAAATGAATGTCTCTCCCTCACACACACTGTCTCCCTCTCACACACACACACACACCTCGTCTCCCTCACACACACACACCTCGTCTCCCTCACACACACCTCGTCTCCCTCACACACACACACCTCGTCTCCCTCACACACACCTCGTCTCCCTCACACACACACACACACACACCTCGTCTCCCTCACACACACACACCTCGTCTCCCTCACACACACACACACCTCGTCTCCCTCACACACACACACACCTCGTCTCCCTCACACACACACACACCTCGTCTCCCTCACACACACACACCTCGTCTCCCTCACACACACACACCTCGTCTCCCTCACTCACACACCTCGTCTCCCTCACTCACACACCTCGTCTCCCTCACTCACACACCTCGTCTCCCTCACTCACACACACACACACCTCGTCTCCTTCACTCACACACACACACACCTCGTCTCCTTCACTCACACACACACACACACACCTCGTCTCCCTCACTCACACACACCTCGTCTCCCTCACTCACACACACCTCGTCTCCCTCACACACACACACACACACACACACCTCGTCTCCCTCACACACACACACACACACACACACCTCGTCTCCCTCACACACACAGCTCGTCTCCCTCACACACGCACACACACACCTCGTCTCCCTCACACACGCACACACACAGCTCGTCTCCCTCACACACGCACACACACACCTCGTCTCCCTCACTCACGCACACACACACCTCGTCT
>CM069863.1:196711337-196926337 GCA_036172795.1 Pelodytes ibericus
CCCTGCACCATATATATATATACTGACCCTGCACCATATATATATATATATATACTGACCCTGCACCATATATATATATACTGACCCTGCACCATATATATATATACTGACCCTGCACCATATATATATATATACTGACCCTGCACCATATATATATACTGACCCTGCACCATATATATATACTGACCCTGCACTATATATATATATATATATATATATATATATATATATATACTGACCCTGCACCATATATATATACTGACCCTGCACTATATATATATATACTGACCCTGCACCATATATATATATATATATATATATATATATATATATATATATACTGACCCTGCACCATATATATATATACTGACCCTGCACCATATATATATATATATATATATATATATATATATATATATATATATATATATATATATACTGACCCTGCACCATATATATATATACTGACCCTGCACTATATATATATATATATATATATATATATATATATATATATATATACACTGACCCTGCACTATATATATATATATATATATATATATATATATATACTGACCCTGCACCATATATATATATATATATATATATATATATATATACTGACCCTGCACCATATATATATATATATATATATATATATATATACTGACCCTGCACCATATATATATATATAAATATATATATATATATATATATATATATATATATATATACTGACCCTGCACTATATATATATATATATATATATATATATATATACTGACCCTGCACTATATATATATATATATATATATATATATAAATATATATATATATATATATATATATATATACTGACCCTGCACCATATATATATATATATAAATATATATATATATATATATATACTGACCCTGCACTATATATATATATATATATATATATATATATACACACTGACCCTGCACTATATATATATATATATATATATATATACACACTGACCCTGCACCATATATATATATATATATATATATATAAATATATATATATATATATATATATATATATATTATGTATACTCACCCTGCACCATATATATACATATACTGACCCCGCACCATATATATATATAATGTATACTCACCTTGCACCATATATATATATATATATATATATATATATATATATATATATATATATATATATATATACATATATATATATATATATACTGACCCTGCACCATATATATATATATATATATATATATACTGACCCTGCACCATATATATATACTGACCCTGCACCATATATATATATACTGACCCTGCACCATATATATATATATATATATATATATACTGACCCTGCACCATATATATATATACTGACCCTGCACCATATATATATATACTGACCCTGCACCATATATATATACTGACCCTGCACTATATATATATATACTGACCCTGCACCATATATATATACTGACCCTGCACTATATATATATATACTGACCCTGCACCATATATATATATATATATATATATATATATATATATATATACTGACCCTGCACCATATATATATATATACTGACCCTGCACCATATATATATATATATATATATATATATACTGACCCTGCACCATATATATATATACTGACCCTGCACTATATATATATATATATATATATATATACTGACCCTGCACCATATATATATATATATATATATACTGACCCTGCACCATATATATATACTGACCCTGCACTATATATATATATATATATATATACTGACCCTGCACCATATATATATATATATATATATATATATATACTGACCCTGCACCATATATATATACTGACCCTGCACCATATATATATATATACTGACCCTGCACTATATATATATATATATATATATATATATATATATATACACTGACCCTGCACCATATATATATACTGACCCTGCACTATATATATATACACTGACCCTGCACCATATATATATACTGACCCTGCACTATATATATATATATATATATATATATATATATATATATATATACACTGACCCTGCACCATATATATATATACTGACCCTGCACTATATATATATATATATATATATATATATATATATATATACACTGACCCTGCACTATATATATATATATATATATATATATATATATATATATATATACTGACCCTGCACCATATATATATATATATATATATATATATATATATACTGACCCTGCACCATATATATATATATATATATATATATATATATATATATATATATATACTGACCCTGCACCATATATATATATATATATATATATATATATATATATACTGACCCTGCACCATATATATATATATAAATATATATATATATATATATATATATATATATATATACTGACCCTGCACTATATATATATATATATATATATATATATATATATATATATACTGACCCTGCACTATATATATATATATATATATATAAATATATATATATATACTGACCCTGCACTATATATATATATATATATATATATATATATATATATATATACACACTGACCCTGCACTATATATATATATATATATATACACACTGACCCTGCACCATATATATATATATATATATATAAATATATATATATATACTGACCCTGCACTATATATATATATATATATATATATATATATATATATATATATATATATATACACACTGACCCTGCACTATATATATATATATATATATACACACTGACCCTGCACCATATATATATATATATATATATATAAATATATATATATATATATATATATTATGTATACTCACCCTGCACCATATATATACATATACTGACCCCGCACCATATATATATATAATGTATACTCACCTTGCACCATATATATATATATATATATATATATATATATATATATATACATATATATATATACTGACCCTGCACCATATATATATATATATATATATATATATATATACTGACCCTGCACCATATATATATACTGACCCTGCACTATATATATATATATATATATATATACTGACCCTGCACCATATATATATATATATATATATAAATATATATATACTGACCCTGCACCATATATATATATATACTGACCCTGCACCATATATATATATACTGACCCTGCACCATATATATATACTGACCCTGCACTATATATATATATATATATATACTGACCCTGCACCATATATATATACTGACCCTGCACTATATATATATATATACTGACCCTGCACCATATATATATATATATATATATATATATATATATATATATATATATATATATATATATATATATACTGACCCTGCACCATATATATATATACTGACCCTGCACCATATATATATATATATATATATATATATATATATATATATATATATATATACTGACCCTGCACCATATATATATATACTGACCCTGCACCATATATATATATATATATATATATATATATATATATATATATATATATATATATATACTGACCCTGCACCATATATATATATACTGACCCTGCACTATATATATATATATATATATATATATATATATATATATATATATATATATACACTGACCCTGCACTATATATATATATATATATATATATATATACTGACCCTGCACCATATATATATATATATATATATATATATATATATATATACTGACCCTGCACCATATATATATATATATATATATATATATATATATACTGACCCTGCACCATATATATATATATATATATATATATATATATATATATATACTGACCCTGCACCATATATATATATATATAAATATATATATATATATATATATATATATATACTGACCCTGCACCATATATATATATATAAATATATATATATATATATATATATATACTGACCCTGCACCATATATATATATATATATATATATATATATATATATATACTGACCCTGCACCATATATATATATATATATATATATATATATATACTGACCCTGCACCATATATATATATATATATATATATATATATATATATATATATATACTGACCCTGCACCATATATATATATATAAATATATATATATATATATATATATATATACTGACCCTGCACTATATATATATATATATATATATATATATATATATATATATATATACTGACCCTGCACTATATATATATATATATATATATATATATAAATATATATATATATATATATATATATATATATATATATACTGACCCTGCACCATATATATATATATATAAATATATATATATATATACTGACCCTGCACTATATATATATATATATATATATATATATACACACTGACCCTGCACTATATATATATATATATATATACACACTGACCCTGCACCATATATATATATATATATATACACACTGACCCTGCACCATATATATATATATATATATATATAAATATATATATATATATATATATATTATGTATACTCACCCTGCACCATATATATACATATACTGACCCCGCACCATATATATATATTATGTATACTCACCCTGCACCATATATATATATATACTGACCCTGCACCATATATATATATATATATATATATATATATACTGACCCTGCACCATATATATATATATATATATATATATATATATATATACTGACCCTGCACCATATATATATATATAAATATATATATATATATATATATATATATATATATACTGACCCTGCACTATATATATATATATATATATATATATATATATATATATATATACTGACCCTGCACTATATATATATATATATATATATATATAAATATATATATATATATATATATATATATATATATATATATATATATATATATATATATATATATATATATATATATATATATATACTGACCCTGCACCATATATATATATATATAAATATATATATATATATACTGACCCTGCACTATATATATATATATATATATATATATACACACTGACCCTGCACTATATATATATATATATATATACACACTGACCCTGCACCATATATATATATATATATATATACACACTGACCCTGCACCATATATATATATATATATATATATATAAATATATATATATATATATATTATGTATACTCACCCTGCACCATATATATACATATACTGACCCCGCACCATATATATATATAATGTATACTCACCTTGCACCATATATATATACTGACCCTGCACTATATATATATATATATATATACTGACCCTGCACCATATATATTTATATATATAAATATATATATACTGACCCTGCACCATATATATATATATATATATATATATATATATATATATATATATATATATACTATGTATACTGACCCTGCACCATATATATATATATGCTGACCCTGCACCATATATATATATATACTGACCCTGCACTATATATATATACTGACCCTGCACCATATATATATACTGACCCTGCACTATATATATATATATATATACTGACCCTGCACCATATATATATATATATATAAATATATATATACTGACCCTGCACTATATATATATATATATATATATATATATATATATATATATATATATATATATATATATATATATATATATATATATATATATAATACTATGTATACTGACCCTGCACCATATATATATATATGCTGACCCTGCACCATATATATATATATACTGACCCTGCACTATATATATATACTGACCCTGCACCATATATATATATATATAAATATATATATATATATATACTGACCCTGCACCATATATATATATATATATATATATATATATATATATATATATATATATATATATATATACATATACTGACCCTGTAATATATGTACTGACCCTGCACTGTATATACAGACCCTGTGATATATTTACTGACCCTGCACCATATAAATACTGACCCTGTAATATGTATACTGACTCTGTAATATATATGCTGACCCTGTAATGTATATACTGACCCTGTAATGTATATACTGACAATGTAATATATATACTGACTCTGTAAGGTGTATACTAACCCTGCACCATATATACTGACCCTGTAATGTATATACTTACTCTTTAATGTATTTAATGACAATGTAATATATATATACTGACCCCGTAATGTATATACTGACCCTGCACCATATGCATACTGACCCTGCACTGTATATACCGATTTTGTAATGTATATACTGACCCTTCACTGTATATTCTGACCCTGTAATATATATATACTGACCCAGTAATGTATATACTGTCCCTGTTATATATATACTGACTCTGTAATATATATACTGACCCTGTAATGTATATAGTGACACTGTAATATATATATACTGACTCTGTAATATATATATATATATATATATATATATATATACTGACCCTGTAATGTATATACTGACCCTGCACCATATATATACTGACCCTGTAATGTATATACGGACAATGTAATATATCCTAACTCTGTAATGTGTATACTGATCTTGCACTGTATATACTGACCCTGTAATTCACATACTGACCCTGTAATGTATATACTGACCCTGCACTGTTTATACTGACACTGTTATATATATATATATATATATATATATATATATATATATATATATATATACTGACCCTGTAATCTATATACTGACCCTGCACTGCATATACTGACCCTGTAATCTATATACTGACCCTGCACTGTATATACTGACCCTGTAATGTATTTACTGACAATGTAATACATATACTGACTCTGTTTATAATTGATCTCCCACGTTGTGATGAGTGCCATGTCTCAGTGTTTGCTGATGACACAAAATTAGGTAAGGTAATAAAGACTAATCTTGATGTTTTTTCTTTACAGGAAGATTTGGACAGAGTAGGGAACTGGGCAAGAAAGTGGCAAATTAGGTTTAATATAGACAAATGTAAAGTTATGCATTATGGGAAAAATAATAACAAAGCAACATATACGTTAAATGGTATTTCCCTGGGAAAAACTACTAATGAAAAGGATTTAGGAATCATTGTAGATAACAAACTTGGCAACAGTGCCCAATGCCAGTCAGCAGCTGCAAGGGCTAATAAGATATTGGCATGTATAAAACGAGGTATAGATTCACGGGAGGAGGACATCATCTTGCCTCTTTACAAATCAATGGTAAGACCTCACCTTGAATATGCAGTACAATTCTGGGCACCAGTCCTTAAAAAGGATATTAAGGAACTAGAAAAAGTGCAAAGGAGAGCTACAAAATTACTAAGGGGATTGGAGGATCTTAGTTATGAAGAGAGACTTAAAAAATTGCAATTATTTACTTTAGAAAAAAGGCGTCTCAGAGGGGATATGATAACATTATATAAATATGTGCAGGGCCAATAAAAAGAGCTCTCCAGGGACCTGTTCATTAATAGAAATGTACAAAGAACAAGAGGTCACCCCCTGAGACTGGAAGAGCAAAGATTTCATAGACAGCAAAGGAAGGGATTCTTTACGGTAAGGACAATAAAGTTATGGAACTCACTGCCAAGAGAGGTAGTGCTATCAAACACAATAGATGCATTTACACATGGTCTGCAGAACATACAGGGCTATTAATAATAGAATGAGCATTAATAATAGAGCTTTTTGATCCAAGGAGAAATCTGATTGCCCTTTTGGAGTCAAGAAGGAATTTTTCCCCCTAGGAGGCAACATTCGAAATAGCTTCCTTAGGGTTTTTTTTTTGCCTTCTTTTGGATCAAAACGCTGAAATGATAGGTAGAAGGGTTGAACTTGATGGACTTGTGTCTTTTTTCAACCTAAATTACTATGTTACTATGTAATGTGTATACTGATCCTGCACTCTATATACTGACCCTGTAATGTATATACTGTCCCTGCACTTTATATACTGACACTGTAATATATATACTGACCCTGTTATGTATAAACTGACACTATTATATATATTCTGACTCTGTAATATATATACTGACCCTGTAATGCATATACTGACACTGTAATATATATATACTGACTCTGTAATATATATACTGACACTGTAATGTATATACTGACCCTGCACCATATACATACTGACCCTGTAATGTATATACTGACAATGTAATATATATACTGACCTTGTAATGTATATACTGACAATGTAATATATCCTAACTCTGTAATGTGTATACTGATCTTGCACTGTATATACTGACCCTGTAATTTATATACTGACCCTGTAATGTATATACTGACAATGTAATATATATATACTGACTCTGCAATGTGTATACTGACCCTGCACTGTATATACTGAAACTGCACTGTATATACTGATCTTGTAATGTATATACTGACCCTGTAATGTATATACTGACTCTGTAATGTATATACCGACACTGTCATATGTATACTGACTCTGTAATATATATATTGACCCTGTAATGTGTATACTGACCCTGCACTGTATATACTATCCCTGTAATGTATATACTGACCCTGTAATGTATATACTGATGCTGTAATGTACCGTATTTGCTCGATTATAAGACGACCCTGATTATAAGACGACCCCCCAAACTTTGGATATTCCTTTAGGAAAAAACTAAAAGCCTGAATATAAGACTACCCTATAGGAAAAAAGTTCAACTTGTATATATTCACATGTAAATTGCTTTTTTAATAAAAAAATTATATCAAAAAATGCATTTCTTGTTTTTATTTCCTTTTATGTGCCATTGCTGCCTCTCTCTTTCCCCAGCTTTGTCTCTCTCCCCCTCGCCTCTGTCTCTTCCCTACCTTGTTGCTCTGTCCCCCCTCCCTCTGTCTCTCCCCCCCTTGTTGCTCTGTCTCTTTCCCCCTCTCTCCCCTTGTTGCTTTGCTCCCCTCCCTCCCCCTGTCTCCCTGCCCCCTCCCTCCCCCTTAACTATTCTGCTGTCCGTCATAATAGTCTGCCGTGTCGGGCAGCATGGAGGATGTCTGCACGTATCGTGCAGACAACCCCCAGCTGCCCGATTCACCCTGGTGGCTAGCGGGGCAGCAGAGGATGTCTGCGCGATGAGCGCAGACCTCCCCTGCTGCCGCCCGGCACGCTCGCCGGGACTTCTGTGACGAAAGCGGAAGTACCCGGCTTCTTCATAGAAGCCCCGGCGGTCGTGCCGGGCGGAAGCAGGCACTTTACATGAATTGGATTGTGTGTGTGTGTATATACATCCTACATACTGCCAGGCTGCACTTTACATGAATTGGATTGTGTGTGTGTGTATATACATCCTACATACTGCCAGGCTGCACTTTACATGAATTGGATTGTGTGTGTGTGTATATACATCCTACATACTGCCAGGCTGCACTTTACATGAATTGGATTGTGTGTGTGTGTGTATATACATCCTACATACTGCCAGGCTGCACTTTACATGAATTGGATTGTGTGTGTGTGTGTATACATCCTACATACTGCCGGGCTGCACTTTACATGAATTGGATTGTGTCTGTGTGTGTATATACATCCTACATACTGCCAGGCTGCACTTTATATGAATTGGATTGTGTCTGTGTGTATATACATCCTACATACTGCCAGGCTGCACTTTACATGAATTGGATTGTGTGTGTTTGTATATACATCCTACATACTGCCAGGCTGCACTTTACATGAATTGGATTGTGTGTGTGTGTGTATATACATCCTACATACTGCCGGGCTGCACTTTACATGAATTGGATTGTGTCTGTGTGTGTATATACATCCTACATACTGCCGGGCTGCACTTTACATGAATTGGATTGTGTGTGTGTGTATATACATCCTACATACTGCCTGGCTGCACTTTACATGAATTGGATTGTGTGTGAGTGTATATACATCCTACATAATGCCAGGCTGCACTTTACATGAATTGGATTGTGTGTGTGTATATCCATCCTACATACTGCCGGGCTGCACTTTACATGAATTGGATTGTGTGTGTGTGTGTATATACATCCTACATACTGCCAGGCTGCACTTTACATGAATTGGATTGAGTCTGTGTCTGTGTGTATATACATCCTACATACTGCCGGGCTGCACTTTACATGAATTGGATTGTGTGTGTGTGTATATACATCCTACATACTGCCTGGCTGCACTTTACATGAATTGGATTGTGTGTGAGTGTATATACATCCTACATAATGCCAGGCTGCACTTTACATGAATTGGATTGTGTGTGTGTATATACATCCTACATACTGCCAGGCTGCACTTTACATGAATTGGATTGTGTGTGTGTGTATATACTTCCTACATACTGCCAGGCTGCACTTTACATGAATTGGATTGTGTGTGTGTGTGTGTGTGTGTATATACATCCTACATACTGCCGGGCTGCAGTTTACATGAATTGGATTGTGTGTGTGTGTGTGTATATACATCCTACATACTGCCGGGCTGCACTTTACATGAATTGGATTGTGTCTGTGTGTATATACATCCTACATACTGCCAGGCTGCAGTTTACATGAATTGGATTGTGTGTGTGTGTATATACATCCTACATACTGCCGGGCTGCACTTTACATGAATTGGATTGTGTGTGTGTATATACATCCTACATACTGCCAGGCTGCACTTTACATGAATTGGATTGTGTGTGTGTGTATATACATCCTACATACTGCCAGGCTGCACTTTACATGAATTGGATTGTGTGTGTCTGTATATACATCCTACATACTGCCAGGCTGCACTTTACATGAATTGGATTGTGTGTGTGTGTATATACATCCTACATACTGCCAGGCTGCACTTTACATGAATTGGATTGTGTGTGTGTGTATATACATCCTACATACTGCCAGGCTGCACTTTACATGAATTGGATTGTGTGTGTGTGTGTGTATATACATCCTACTTGGAAGAGCAGCTCTGAGCAAAGACGCAGAGCTTTTAACGGAGGTATCAGTCAGAGTACTGAGGGTTCTGTTACGTATGCCACAGCCAATTTGCCCATTAATATGCCAGTGTTATATTGTCTGTTAATATGTCAATATTATTTTTGCCTTTTTTTAAAAACTCTCATCCATTTCAGATAACAAGGACCCCACATTATCAGCCCTGATTGTTTTGCTATTTATATATGTAAAGCATTTTTGGGGATTCCTCTTGCTCTCCTGTTTCATTGTGTAATTTGCCAATGTCATTTCCTTGTTCCAGTCTTTATATTCTGCAGATCCCTCAGCAGTATAATGTTTACATGCTACGTTCTCTTTATTGATTCCCTGATTTACCTTATTGGTACACAGCCACATTGGTTTCCATTTGCTTCTTTTATATTTGTTACCAAAGGGGATACATTTATATGTATTTTTGTAGTGTGAGTTTGAAGGTTTTCCACTTACCTTCTGTGTTTTACCCCAAAATAATCCACCCCAGTAACTAGACCAAAGGCTGTATTAAACCTACTAAAGTTGGTCTTTTTATAATTCAGTGTTTTGGTGGGATCCGTACCAATTGGCATTGTTTGGATTGATCTCATAGGATCCCATGTTATGGTCACTATTCCCTAAATGCCCCCTTACTTGGATGTGAGAGACCCAGGTATGCTTCCCCTCAGTGCTGTATTTACCGCAAGGCATCCTAGGTGGATGCCTAGGGCGGCACATTTTGGGGGGCGGCAGCACTGAAAAAAAAAATGTAATAAAAAACCTGGCCCTTTAAAAAAAAAAAAAAAAAAGACCGCGCTTGCAGGCAGAGACGGAGGTGAGAGGGGATCGGAAGATCCCCCCACAGTATCTCTGCCTGCCGGCAGGCTGCACAGAGAGCCAAACAGGCAGCACAGAGAAACCTCCGTGCAGTGTGTGACAGAGAAACCTCCGTGCAGTGTGACAGAGAAACCTCCGTGCAGTGTGACAGAGAAACCTCCGTGCAGTGTGACAGAGAAACCTCCGTGCAGTGTGTGACAGAGAAACCTCCGTGCAGTGTGACAGAGAAACCTCCGTGCAGTGTGTGACAGAGAAACCTCCGTGCAGTGTGTGACAGAGAAACCTCCGTGCAGTGTGACAGAGAAACCTCCGTGCAGAGTGACAGAGAAACCTCCGTGCAGTGTGACAGAGAAACCTCCGTGCAGTGTGACAGAGAAACCTCCGTGCAGTGTGACAGAGAAACCTCCGTGCAGTGTGACAGAGAAACCTCCGTGCAGAGTGACAGAGAAACCTCCGTGCAGTGTGACAGAGAAACCTCCGTGCAGTGTGTGACAGAGAAACCTCCGTGCAGTGTGACAGAGAAACCTCCGTGCAGTGTGACAGAGAAACCTCCGTGCAGTGTGACAGAGAAACCTCCGTGCAGTGTGTGACAGAGAAACCTCCGCGCAGTGTGACAGAGAAACCTCCGTGCAGTGTGTGACAGAGAAACCTCCGTGCAGTGTGTGACAGAGAAACCTCCGTGCAGTGTGTGACAGAGAAACCTCCGTGCAGTGTGACAGAGAAACCTCCGTGCAGTGTGTGACAGAGAAACCTCCGTGCAGTGTGACAGAGAAACCTCCGTGCTGCCTGTTCGGCTCCCCGTGCAGTGTGCCGACACGGAAGTGCCGACAGTCACGTGACCGGTGTGCTGACGTCATACGCGCGCCGGGTCACATGACCTGTCGGCACAACCGCCTGGGAGCCGAACAGGCAGCATGGAGGAGACCATGCTGCCTGCCACTAGCCACCAGGGAAAAAGGTAAGTGCTGGGGAGATGGGGGGATTTGAGCAAATTGTCAGGGGCATATTAAATGGCAAATAACACTGGCATATTATTGGGCAAATTGGCTGGGGAATATTAATGGCAAATTATACTGGCATAATATTGGGCAAATTGTCAGGGGCATATTAAATGGCAAATAAGACTGGCATATTATTGGGCAAATTAGCTGGGGCATATTAACTGGCAAAGAAGACTGGCATATTATTGGGCAAATTAGCTGGGGAATATTATGGGCAAATAATATTGGCAATGTGTATGTAATGGGGTGATAGAGGCATGCAAATGGGGTGATGGAGCATGTCCTTGGTGTGCAATGTGGGTTATGGGTCATGTCGTGGGTGAGCATCGTGGGTAGGGGGGGTGCCCAAAATGTGTCTGCCTAGGGCAGCACAAAACCAAGATACAGCACTTCTTCCCCTCTGGTTGGTGGGGAACCGTGAAAAAAAAAATCCTCCCCCCCTTACCTCCTCGCTGCTGCTCTGTCTCCCGGTGCAGGTCCGTGGCTGTGAGGGAAGCGTTGTGCGCTCCCCTCCAGCCGATGCGGATTCAATAAAGTTTGTTTAACGCACAACGCTTCCCTCACAGCCACGGACCTGCACCGGGAGACAGAGCAGCAGCGAGGAGGTTAGTAAGGGGTAAGGGGGGAGGAAGAGGGTGGCTAAATCCTGGCACATTGAGAGGCATAATAATCCTGGCATATTGTGTGGGAAAGTCCTGGCATATTAAGTGGCATAATAATCCTGGCATATTGAGGGGCATAATAATCCTGGCATATTAAGTGGCATAATAATCCTGGCATATTGAGGGGCATAATAATCCTGGCATATTAAGTGGCATAATAATCCTGGCATATTGAGAGGCATAATAATCCTGGCATATTGAGGGGCATAATCCTACAGCGATTATTCAAATTACAGTGATTATTTTAGTGGGTGCTATACTACATATTTGTACCCTGCCCTGAGCCCAGTGCCACAGAGAGTGCAGTGCACTTCCAACTGCATGTGTGCCAGGCACATGACTTTAATCCTGTTCTGTTAGCTCAGTGGGCAACATCTAGGCATTTGTAAATACTGCAATTTGTTGGTGTTAAATATTACATTTGCGTCCTGCACTTCATATCTGAGAGTCAAATAGAACAGTCCAATACTGTGCTTTCAGTGCACTTTGAAAAATTCTGGCTACCTCCCCCTCCTCCTCCTCCAGTGCCGCTTCCACCTACACCACCACGGTCACCGCCTCCTCAACCTATGGGTCACTTAGTATAAACTGAAAGAGAATACCCTGCACTCCAACCCTCTCTCACATGGATAATTCTGTTGATCCTCCTGGCAGCCATGCTTTAGATTTAGATTTATGTTCTTCCAAAGCTAAAATCAAAGATTCCATCTAGTGCTATTTTATGGCTCAGCTGTATTTGTAATTTGCATGTATTTTATGTTATTTGAAGTTATTTCCCTAGCCACATTTGCTTGCAGGGCACTTGTCCTACTCTTACCCACATTTTACTTTCTTTTGCAGCCCTCTAGCCCTTTCCAGGACTTTTTTAGAGGCATTTTAGTGGCCAAAAGTTCGTGTCCCCATTGACTTCAATGGAGTTCGTGTTCGGGGTCAAGTTCGGGGTCAAGTTCGAGCACGGACCCAGACTTTTTTTTCGAAGTTCAGTCGAACCTGCCGAACCCGAACATCCAGGTGTCCGCTCAACTCTAGTAGTTACATTTTTCAACTCTACTTCTGGGTAATTAAATCCCCCTATAATGTTACTACACCGTATTTTAGAAGCAATTTCTATTTGTATTAATAACTGTGATTCTTCCAGTTCTCCAATATTTGGTGGTTTATAACAAATACCCACTAATAACTTCTGGGCAGGTCTACCCCACTGACTATCTCCACCCACAATGATTCCACATGTTCAGTATTGTCTTTATATACATCTCCCCCCAAATGAGGCAATAATGCTGGTTTGATATACAGACAGACCCCTCCAGTTTGATATACAGACAGACCCCTCCAGTTTGATATACAGGCAGACGCCTCCAGTTTGATATACAGACAGAGCCCTCCAGTTTGATATACAGACAGACCCCTTCAGTTTGATATACAGACAGACCCCTCCAGTTTGATACACAGACAGACCTCTCCAATTTGATATACAGACAGACCCCTCCAGTTTGATATACAGACAGACCCCTCCAGTTTGATATACAGACAGACGCCTCCAGTTTGATATATAGACAGACGCCTCCAGTTTGATACGTAGACAGACCCCTCCGGTTTGATATACAGACAGACCCCTCAAGTTTGATATACAGGCAGACCCCTCCGGTTTGATATACAGACAGACCCCTCCGGTTTGAAATACAGACAGACCCCTCCAGTTTGATATACAGACAGACCCCTCCAGTTTTATGTACAGACAGACCCCTCCGGTTTGATATACAGATAGACCCCTCCGGTTTCATATACAGACAGACCCCTCCAGTTTGATGTACAGACAGACCCCTCCAGTTTGATGTACAGACAGACCTCTCCGGTTTGATGTACAGACAGACCCCTCCGGTTTGATATACAGACAGACCCCTCTGGTTTGATATATAGACAGACCTCTCCAGTTTGATATACAGACAGACCCCTCCAGTTTGATATACAGACAGACCCCTCCCGTTTGATATACAGACAGACCCCTCCCGTTTGATATACAGACAGACCCCTCCGGTTTGATATACAGACAGAGCCCTCCAGTTTGATATACAGACAGACCCCTCCGGTTTGATATACAGACAGGACCCTCCAGTTTGATATACAGACAGACCCCTCCAGTTTGATATACAGACAGACCCCTCCAGTTTGATATACAGACAGACCCCTCCAGTTTGATATACAGACATACCCCTCCGGTTTGATATACAGACAGACCCCTCCGGTTTGATACACAGACAGACCCCTCCAGTTTGATATACAGACAGACCCCTCAAGTTTGATATACAGACAGACCCCTCCAGTTTGATATACAGACAGACCCCTCCGGTTTGATACACAGACAGACCCCTCCAGTTTGATACACAGACAGACCCCTCCGGTTTGATACACAGACAGACCCCTCCAGTTTGATATACAGACAGACCCCTCCAGTTTGATATACAGACAGACCCCTCTGGTTTGATATACAGACAGACCCCTCCGGTTTGATATACAGACAGACCGCTCTGGTTTGATATACAGACAGACCCCTCCAGTTTGATATACAGACAGACCCCTCCAGTTTGATATACAGACAGACCCCTCCAGTTTGATATACAGACAGACCCCTCCAGTTTGATGTACAGACAGACCCCTCCGGTTTGATGTACAGACAGACCCCTCCGGTTTGATATACAGACAGACCCCTCTGGTTTGATATACAGACAGACCTCTCCAGTTTTATATACAGACAGACCCCTCCAGTTTGATATACAGACAGACCCCTCCCGTTTGATATACAGACAGACCCCTCGAGTTTGATATACAGACAGACCCCTCCAGTTTGATGTACAGACAGACCCCTCCGGTTTGATATACAGACAGAGCCCTCCAGTTTGATATACAGACAGACCCCTCCAGTTTGATATACAGACAGACCCCTCCAGTTTGATATACAGACAGACCCCTCTGGTTTGATATACAGACAGACCCCTCCGGTTTGATATACAGACAGACCGCTCTGGTTTGATATACAGACAGACCCCTCCAGTTTGATATACAGACAGACCCCTCCAGTTTGATATACAGAGAGACCCCTCCAGTTTGATATACAGACAGACCCCTCCAGTTTGATGTACAGACAGACCCCTCCGGTTTGATGTACAGACAGACCCCTCCGGTTTGATATACAGACAGACCCCTCTGGTTTGATATACAGACAGACCTCTCCAGTTTTATATACAGACAGACCCCTCCAGTTTGATATACAGACAGACCCCTCCCATTTGATATACAGACAGACCCCTCGAGTTTGATATACAGACAGACCCCTCCAGTTTGATGTACAGACAGACCCCTCCGGTTTGATATACAGACAGAGCCCTCCAGTTTGATATACAGACAGACCCCTCCGGTTTGATATACAGACAGGACCCTCCAGTTTGATATACAGACAGACCCCTCCAGTTTGATATACAGACAGACCCCTCCAGTTTGATATACAGACAGACCCCTCCGGTTTGATATACAGACATACCCCTCCGGTTTGATATACAGACAGACCCCTCCGGTTTGATATACAGACAGACCCCTCCAGTTTGATATACAGACAGACCCCTCCAGTTTGATATACAGACAGACCCCTCCAGTTTGATATACAGACAGACCCCTCCGGTTTGATACACAGACAGACCCCTCCAGTTTGATACACAGACAGACCCCTCCGGTTTGATACACAGACAGACCCCTCCAGTTTGATATACAGACAGACCCCTCCAGTTTGATATACAGACAGACCCCGCTGGTTTGATATACAGACAGACCCCTCCGGTTTGATATACAGACAGACCCCTCTGGTTTGATATACAGACAGACCCCTCCAGTTTGATATACAGACAGACCCCTCCAGTTTGATATACAGACAGACCCCTCCACCTCTTTTGTTTAATTTCTCTTTATTAAACAACATGTAGCCCTCCAAACTGATTGACCAATCATGTGTCATCCCACCATTTTTCGGTTATACCAATGAAGTCATAATTTTCAATTCCTGCTCCCAGCTCGGATTCCCATATTTTACTAGTTCTGACATTTGCAGCATACACTTAATGCCACTGCCATGATCTATTTGTGACTTCATTTGGGTTTCTCCCTACAATCCATGCTAACCATACCCCCAGATCCAGCCACCCACCTTCCCTTCCTATAGTGTCTAGCCCAGTGCCTATTGGTCCTTGCCACCCACCCCCCATTCCGAGTTTAAACACTCCTCCAACCTTCTAGCCATCCTATGCCCCAGCACAAGCCACTCTTGCCTTTAGGTGCAAGCCATCACGACTGTAAAGATTGTACCCGAAGGCAAAATCAGCCCAGTGCTCTAAAAACCCAAAGCTCTCTAATCTCCCGCTGTCTCACTGGCATAGCACATGACACAGGTAGTATCACTGAGAACACTACCTTGGAGGTCCCTTTATTAATCTTACTCTATAGATCCCTAAAATTAGCTTTTAGGACCCTCGATTTCCTCTTACGTTGTTATTGGTTCCAATATGGACCAAGACAGCTGGCTATTCTCCAGCCCCTCCAAATAATCTGTCCCCAACATGCCCAACCCGGGAGACAGCAAACCATTCAGACTACACTATCTAGTCTCCTAATAATAGAGTCCCCGACCAGCACAACCGGCCTCAGATCTTCTCACATGGGAGCGTTTGGATGTGACATCGAGTATCTGGAGCACTGGAGGGGTCCAACCCGAATTCAGGGAAATTCAGTGCCAGAGCCAAATCCAATTCAGGACTAATCTGTGTATTGAGTCTTACTATCCCATGCTGAGGCAGAGAGCTTGCACTCTTCCTCAGTAAAATGCATATCAAGTGATTTTATGTACAACCAGCTCTGCCAGATCAAAACACATGGAATACCACTCTATTACCCCAGCGTGTGGTGCAAATACCCCAGATTATATTTGATACCCTCTGGGTGGTGCAATTGCCCTCTGTGTACTGTATTTAATGGTCCAGGTGCGTGTGCCATGTTTAATGTTCCCTGTGTGTGTACCATGTTTAATGTTCCCGGTGTTTGTACCATGTTTAATGTTCCCGGTGTGTGTGCCGTGTTTAATGTTCCCAGTGTGTGTGCCGTGTTTAATGTTCCCTGTGTGTGTACCATGTTTAATGTTCCCGGTGTTTGTACCATGTTTAATGTTCCCGGTGTGTGTGCCGTGTTTAATGTTCCCGGTGTGTGTGCCGTGTTTAATGTTCCCGGTGTGTGTGCCATGTTTAATGTTCCCTGTGTGTGTCTGCCGTGTTTAATCTTCCCTGTGCGTGTGCCGTGTTTAATGTTCCCTGTGTGTGTGCCGTGTTTAATGTTCCCTGTGCGTGTGCCATGTTAAATGTTCCCAGTGCGTGTGCCTTGTTTAATGTTCCCTGTGCGTGTGCCATGTTTAATGTTCCCTGTGCATATGCCGTGTTTAATGTTCCCTGTGCGTGTGCCGTGTTTAATGTTCCCGGTGTGTTTGCCATGTTTAATGTTCCCTGTGTGTGTCTGCCGTGTTTAATCTTCCCTGTGCTTGTGCCATGTTTAATGTTCCCTGTGCTTGTGCCGTGTTTAATGTTCTCTGTGCGTGTGCCGTGTTTAATGTTCCCTGTGCGTGTGCCTTGTTTAATGTTCCCTGTGTGTGTGCCATGTTTAATGTTCCCGGTGTGTGTGCCATGTTTAATGTTCCCTGTGTGTGTGCCGTGTTTAATGTTCCCAGTGTGTGTGCCGTGTTTAATGTTCCCTGTGCGTGTGCCATGTTTAATGTCCCCAGTGCGTGTGCCTTGTTTAATGTTCCCTGTGTGTGTGCCGTGTTTAATGTTCCCGGTGTGTGTGCCATGTTTAATGTTCCCTGTGTGTGTGCCGTGTTTAATGTTCCCAGTGTGTGTGCCGTGTTTAATGCTCCCTGTGCGTGTGCCGTGTTTAAAGTTCCCGGTGTGTGTGCCGTGTTTAATGTTCCCATGTGTGTGCCGTGTTTAATGTTCCTGTTTGTGTGCCGTGTTTAATGTTCCCAGTGTGTGCCATGTTTAATGTTCCCTGTGCGTGTGCCGTGTTTAATGTTCCCGGTGTGTGTGCCGTGTTTAATGTTCCCTGTGCGTGTGCCATATTTAATGTTCCCTGTGCGTGTGCCGTGTTTAATGTTCCCAGTGTGTGTGCCGTGTTTAATGTTCCCTGTGCGTGTGCCGTGTTTAATGTTTTCGGTGTGTGTGTCGTGTTTAATGTTCCCGGTGCGTGTGCCGTGTTTAATGTTCCCTGTGCTGTGTTTAATGTTCCCAGTGTGTGCCATGTTTAATGTTCCCTGTGCGTGTGCCGTGTTTAATGTTCCCTGTGCGTGTGCCGTGTTTAATGTTCCCGGTGGGTGTGCCGTGATAAATGTTCCCTGTGCGTGTGCCGTGTTTAATGTTCCCAGTGCGTGTGCCCTGTTTAATGTTCCCTGTGCGTGTGCCGTGTTTAATGTTCCCGTGCCGTGTTTTATGTTCCTGTTTGTGTGCTGTCTTTAATGTTCCCAGTGTGTGCCATGTTTAATGTTCCCTGTGTGTGTGCCGTGTTTAATGTTCCCGGTGTGTGTGCCGTGTTTAATGTTCCCGGTGTGTGTGCCGTGTTTAATGTTCCCTGTGCGTGTGCCGTGCTTAATGTTCCCTGTGCGTGTGCCATATTTAATGTTCCCTGTGCGTGTGCCGTGTTTAATGTTCCCAGTGTGTGTGCCGTGTTTAATGTTCCCAGTGTGTGTGCCGTGTTTCATGTTCATGCTGTGTGCCCATGTGTTTAATGTTCCCAGTGCATGTGCCGTGTTTAATGTTGCCGGTGCGTGTGCCGTGTTTAATGTTCCCTGTGCCGTGTTTAATGTTCCTGTTTGTGTGCCGTGTTTAATGTTCCCAGTGTGTGCCATGTTTAATGTTCCCTGTGCGTGTGCCGTGTTTAATGTTCCCGGTGGGTGTGCCGTGTTTAATGTTCCCGGTGGGTGTGCCGTGATAAATGTTCCCTGTGCGTGTGCCGTGTTTAATGTTCCCAGTGCGTGTGTCGTGTTTAATGTTCCCTGTGCGTGTGCCATGTTTAATGTTCCCTGTGCGTGTGCCGTGTTTAATGTTCCTGTGTGTGTGCCGTGTTTAATGTTCCATGTACGTGTGCCGTGTTTAATGCCCTGGTGTAATCACATTACATTTTCTGTTACTTATTAAAACATTTGAAGGTCCAGCGAGTGGTTGAATATTTATTGAGCCAGGGATTTCCAAGGACAGGTTCATTAAAATAAGTTTTTTGGATTGATTTACACAGAATGCTGCTGGGACCCACGGGAAGATGCTGGGACCCACGGGAAGATGCTGGGACCCACGGGAAGATGCTGGGACACACGGGAAGATGCTGGGACACACGGGAAGATGCTGGGATACACGGGAAGATGCTGGGACACACGGGAAGATGCTGGGATACACGGGAAGATGCTGGGATACACGGGAAGATGCTGGGACACACGGGAAGATGCTGGGACACACGGGAAGATGCTGGGATACACGGGAAGATGCTGGGACACACGGGAAGATGCTGGGACAGACGGGAAGATGCTGGGATACACGGGAAGATGCTGGGACACACGGGAAGATGCTGGGACACACGGGAAGATGCTGGGACCCACGAGTTGATGCTGGGATGGAGGTTTGATGTGGAGAAAAAGACACGTAGAGATCTGACTGGATTAAACACCTCAACTTAACCTGTATAGAAAATACAAGAAAGAGACATAAATATTATACAAACAGGAGGAGGACGCGCATGACCCTGCGTGGGGTGAGGAGGCAGTGCATGACCCTGCATGGGGCGAGGAGGCAGCGCATGACCCTGCATGGGGTGAGGAGGCAGTGCAGGACCCTGCGTGGGGTGAGGAGGCAGTGCATGACCCTGCATGGGGTGAGGAGGCAGTGCATGACCCTGCGTGGGGTGAGGAGGCAGTGCATGACCCTGCGTGGGGTGAGGAGGCAGTGCATGACCCTGCATGGGGTGAGGAGGCAGTGCATGACCTTGCATGGGGTGAGGAGGCAGTGCATGACCCTGCATGGGGTGAGGAGGCAGTGCATGACCCTGCATGGGGTGAGGAGGCAGTGCATGACCCTGCATGGGGTGAGGAGGCAGTGCATGACCCTGCGTGGGGTGAGGAGGCAGTGCATGACCCTGCATGGGGTGAGGAGGCAGCGCATGACCCTGCATGGGGTGAGGAGGCAGTGCATGACCCTGCATGGGGTGAGGAGGCAGTGCATGACCCTGCGTGGGGTGAGGAGGCAGTGCATGACCCTGCATGGGGTGAGGAGGCAGCGCATGACCCTGCATGGGGTGAGGAGGCAGTGCATGACCCTGCATGGGGTGAGGAGGCAGTCCCGGTGTGTGTGCCGTGTTTAATGTTCCCTGTGCGTGTGCCATGTTTAATGTTCCCTGTGCGTGTGCCATGTTTAATGTTCCCTGTGCGTGTGCCATGTTTAATGTTCCCTGTGCGTGTGCCGTGTTTAATGTTCCCTAGCAGTGCTAGGTGGGTGCAGACACCATTTTGAGCAGTAAGACCATTGGTGGGATTTTCTATGTATCAGGGTAGTAACTGTTACTCACATGACGGCAGAACATCCTCTGGATACTCTGTGAGGCGAGAGTAAAGGAGACAGTAAGTAACATGGTAACATCCTTACTGAGGTCTTTCAGTCAGTGTCCGACAGTCAGTGTCAGCCACTCAGTGTGAGTCATACAGTCGGTGTCAGTCAGTCGGTGTGAGTCATACAGTGGGTGCAAGTTATACAGTCAGTGTCAGTCACTCGGTGCGAGTCATACAGTCGGTGTCAGTCAGTTAGTGTGAGTCATACAGTCCGTGTGAGTCAGTCGGTGTCAGTCAGTCGGTGTCAGTCAGTTGGTGCGAGTCATACAGTCAGTGCCAGTCAGTTGGTGCGAGTCATACAGTCGGTGTCAGTCAGTCGGTGTGAGTCATACAGTCGGTGCGAGTCATACTGCTGCTGTCAGTCAGTCGGTGTGAGTCATACAGTCGGTGCGAGTCATACTGTTGCTGTCAGTCAGTCGGTGTGAGTCATACAGTTGGTGTCAGTCAGTCGGTGCGAGTCATACAGTCCGTGTCAGTCAGTCGGTGTCAGTCAGTTGGTGCGAGTCATACAGTCAGTGCCAGTCAGTCGGTGTGAGTCATACAGTCGCTGTGAGTCATACAGTTGGTGTGAGTCATACAGTCGCTGTGAGTCATACAGTCGGTGTCAGTCAGTCGGTGTGAGTCATACAGTGCGAGTCATACAGTGGGTGCAAGTTATACAGTCTGTGTCAGTCAGTCGGTGTCAGTCAGTTGGTGTGAGTCATATAGTCGGTGCGAGTCATACAGTCAGTGTCAGTCACTCGGTGCGAGTCATACAGTGGGTACGAGTCATACAGTCGGTGTCAGTCAGTTGGTGTGAGTCATACAGTCCGTGTGAGTCAGTCGGTGTCAGTCAGTTGGTGCGAGTCATACAGTCAGTGCCAGTCAGTCGGTGCGAGTCATACAGTCTGTGTCAGTCAGTCGGTGTGAGTCATACAGTCGGTGCGAGTCATACTGTTGCTGTCAGTCAGTTGGTGTGACTCATACAGTCGGTGTGAGTCATACAGTCGGTGTCAGTCAGTTGGTGCGAGTCATACAGTCAGTGCCAGTCAGTCGGTGTGAGTCATACAGTCGGTGCGAGTCATACTGTTGCTGTCAGTCAGTCGGTGTGAGTCATACAGTCGGTGTGAGTCATACAGTCGGTGTCAGTCAGTCGGTGCGAGTCATACAGTCCGTGTGTGTCAGTCAGTTGGTGCGAGTCATACAGTCAGTGCCAGTCAGTTGGTGCGAGTCATACAGTCAGTGTCAGTAAGTCGGTGTGAGTCATACAGTCGGTGCGAGTCATACTTTTGCTGTCAGTCAGTCGGTGTGAGTCATACAGTCGGTGTGAGTCATACAGTCGTTGTCAGTCAGTCGGTGCGAGTCATACAGTCCGTGTCAGTCAGTCGGTGTGAGTCATACAGTCGGTGCGAGTCATACTGTTGCTGTCAGTCAGTCGGTGTGAGTCATACAGTCGGTGTGAGTCATACAGTCGGTGTCAGTCAGTCGGTGCGAGTCATACAGTCCGTGTCAGTCAGTCGGTGTCAGTCAGTTGGTGCGAGTCATACAGTCAGTGCCAGTCAGTTGGTGCGAGTCATACAGTCAGTGTCAGTAAGTCGGTGTGAGTCATACAGTCGGTGCGAGTCATACTGTTGCTGTCAGTCAGTCGGTGTGAGTCATACAGTCGGTGTGAGTCATACAGTCGTTGTCAGTCAGTCGGTGCGAGTCATACAGTCCGTGTCAGTCAGTCGGTGTCAGTCAGTTGGTGCGAGTCATACAGTCGGTGTCAGTCAGTTGGTGCGAGTCATACAGTCAGTGCCAGTCAGTCGGTGTGAGTCATACAGTCGGTGCGAGTCATACTTTTGCTGTCAGTCAGTCGGTGTGAGTCATACAGTCGGTGTGAGTCATACAGTCGGTGTCAGTCAGTTGGTGCGAGTCATACAGTCAGTGCCAGTCAGTCGGTGCGAGTCATACAGTCTGTGTCAGTCAGTCGGTGTGAGTCATACAGTCGGTGCGAGTCATACTGTTGCTGTCAGTCAGTTGGTGTGACTCATACAGTCGGTGTGAGTCATACAGTCGGTGTCAGTCAGTTGGTGCGAGTCATACAGTCAGTGCCAGTCAGTCGGTGTGAGTCATACAGTCGGTGCGAGTCATACTGTTGCTGTCAGTCGGTGTGAGTCATACAGTCGGTGTGAGTCATACAGTCGGTGTCAGTCAGTCGGTGCGAGTCATACAGTCCGTGTCAGTCAGTCGGTGTCAGTCAGTTGGTGCGAGTCATACAGTCGGTGTCAGTCAGTTGGTGCGAGTCATACAGTCAGTGCCAGTCAGTCGGTGTGAGTCATACAGTCCGTGTCAGTCAGTCGGTGTCAGTCAGTTGGTGCGAGTCATACAGTCAGTGCCAGTCAGTTGGTGCGAGTCATACAGTCAGTGTCAGTAAGTCGATGCAAGTCATACAGTCAGTGTCAGTCAGTCGGTGTGAGTCATACAGTCGTTGTCAGTCAGTCGGTGTGAGTCATACAGTCCGTGTCAGTCAGTCGGTGTCAGTCAGTTGGTGCGAGTCATACAGTCGGTGCCAGTCAGTTGGTGCGAGTCATACAGTCAGTGTCAGTAAGTCGATGCAAGTCATACAGTCAGTGTCAGTCAGTCGGTGCGAGTCATACAGTCCCCCGGTAAACAAGCAAGGCTAGGTGGGAGGGGGCCCTGTATGAGGGAGGGGAGTGACTGGAATGGATGACATGGTGAGGGAGGGGAGGGGCTGTGACCAGGGTATAAAGGCAGCCCTCCCCCCCCTCTCTGTGTCGGCCATTTTAGAAAACGGACACAGCAGGATTATTTTCCCGCCCACCCGCCCCCTTTTTTATTGGTGTTTAATTTGTTGTTATACGTGTGTTTAATGTCGCAGCAGGCGGGGTGTCCTTGCCAATTTAATAGTTAAGGACGGAAGGGATGAAGTCCTAAGGATGGTAAAGTGTCCCCTCCCCTAACCTCGGATAAAATGTAGGTGATACTAACGGCCGTGCCCACCGAGCTAATAGTCGGCTGGTGGTTAGCATTAGGTTGGCAAAGAAGAAATGAGGTGATGTGGACGAGGGGGGAGGGGGGCTTCCTTGGTGTAGGGACCTTAGTTTTAAAAGGTCGGGATTGTTATGTGTTAGGGACTATTTGGCAAGGACTAGTTATAACTGTATGATGTCTTTAGTATTTGAATGTTATATATTTGTGATCTATTTATATATTTCAGAAGGTTATAAGTGAAATAATAAATGGAGGATAGTTGGTGGCTCATGCAGTTATTTGTTATGTTAATAAAGATGTGGCCTAATTTAACTCCAATTTAAGTCTGGCGTCTTTTATTTGGGGGGGGTTGTGGGTAAAGGTTGGGTTTTATACATGTAAGGAACACCTTCCCCTGTACTACATACATGTTGCTGTCAGTCAGTCGGTGCGAGTCATACAGTCAGTGTCAGTCAGTCGGTGAGAGTCATACAGTCAGTGTCAGTCAGTCGGTGAGAGTCATACAGACGGTGTCAGGCAGTCGGTGCGAGTCATACAGACGGTGTCAGTCAGTCGGTGCGAGTCATACAGACGGTGTCAGGCAGTCGGTGCGAGTCATACAGACGGTGTCAGGCAGTCAGGCAGTCGGTGCGAGTCATACAGTCGGTGTGAGTCATACTGTCGGTGTGAGTCATACTGTCAGTGTCAGTCAGTCGGTGTGAGTCATACAATCGGTGTGAGTCATACAGTCGGTGTCAGTCAGTCGGTGCGAGTCATACAGACGGTGTCAGGCAGTCGGTGCGAGTCATACAGACGGTGTCAGGCAGTCAGTCAGTCTGTGCGAGTCATACAGTCGGTGTGAGTCAGTCTGTGCGAGTCATACAGTCGGTGTGAGTCAGTCTGTGCGAGTCATACAGTCGGTGTGAGTCATACTGTCGGTGTGAGTCATACTGTCGGTGTGAGTCAGTCGGTGTGAGTCATACAATCGGTGTGAGTCATACAGTCGGTGTCAGTCAGTCGGTGCGAGTCATACAGACGGTGTCAGGCAGTCGGTGCGAGTCATACAGACGGTGTCAGGCAGTCAGTGCGAGTCATACAGTCGGTGTGAGTCAGTCGGTGCGAGTCATACAGTCGGTGTCAGTCAGTCTGTGCGAGTCATACAGTCGGTGTGAGTCATACTGTCGGTGTGAGGCATACGGTTGGTGTCAGTCAGTCGGTGCGAGTCATACAGTCTGTGTCAGTCTGTGTGAGTCATACAGTCGGTGTCAGTCAGTGCGAGTCATACAGCCGGTGTGAGTCATACAGGGGGGGCAGTCAGTCGGTTTGAGTCATACAGTTGGTGTCAGTCAGCCGGTGCGAGTCATACAGGGGGGGCAGTCAGTCGGTTTGAGTCATACAGTTGGTATCAGTCAGCCGGTGCGAGTCATACAGTTGGTGTCAGTCAGTTGGTGTCAGTCAGTCGGTGTCAGTCAGTCGGTGTCAGTCAGTCGGTATCAGTCAGTCGGTGTCAGTCAGTCGGTGCGAGTCATACAGTGGGTGTCAGTCAGTCGGTGTCAGTCAGTCGGTGTCAGTCAGTCGGTGCGAGTCATACAGTGGGTGTCAGTCAGTCGGTGTCAGTCAGTCAGTGCAAGTCAGTCAGTCGGTGTCAGTCAGTCAGTCGGTGTCAGTCAGTCAGTCGGTGTCAGTCAGTCAGTGTCAGGTCAGTCAGTCGGTGTCAGTCAGTCGGTGTCAGTCAGTCGGTGTCAGTCAGTCGGTGTCAGTCAGTCGGTGTCAGTCAGTGGGTGTCAGTCAGTGGGTGCGAGTCATACAGTGGGTGTCAGTCAGTTGGTGTCACTCAGTCGGTGTCACTCAGTCGGTGCGAGTCATACAGTCGGTGTCAGTCAGTCTGTGCGAGTCATACAGTCGGTGTGAGTCATACTGTCGGTGTGAGTCATACTGTCGGTGTCAGTCAGTCGGTGTGAGTCATACAATCGGTGTGAGTCATACAGTCGGTGTCAGTCAGTCGGTGCGAGTCATACAGACGGTGTCAGGCAGTCGGTGTGAGTCATACAGTCGGTGTCAGTCAGTCGGTGCGAGTCATACAGACGGTGTCAGGCAGTCGGTGCGAGTCATACAGACGGTGTCAGGCAGTCAGTCTGTGCGAGTCATACAGTCGGTGTGAGTCAGTCTGTGCGAGTCATACAGTGGGTGCGAGTCATACAGTGGGTGTCAGTCAGTTGGTGTCACTCAGTCGGTGTCACTCAGTCGGTGTCACTCAGACGGTGTCAGTCAGTCGGTGCGAGTCATACAGTCGGTGTCAGTCAGTCTGTGTGAGTCATACAGTCGGTGTGAGTCATACTGTCGGTGTGAGTCATACTGTCGGTGTCAGTCAGTCGGTGTGAGTCATACAATCGGTGTGAGTCATACAGTCGGTGTCAGTCAGTCGGTGCGAGTCATACAGACGGTGTCAGGCAGTCGGTGCGAGTCATACAGACGGTGTCAGGCAGTCAGTGCGAGTCATACAGTCGGTGTGAGTCAGTCGGTGCGAGTCATACAGTCGGTGTCAGTCAGTCTGTGCGAGTCATACAGTCTGTGCGAGTCATACAGTCGGTGTGAGTCATACTGTCGGTGTGAGTCATACTGTCGGTGTCAGTCAGTCGGTGTGAGTCATACAATCGGTGTGAGTCAGTCGGTGCGAGTCATACAGTCGGTGTGAGTCATACTGTCGGTGTCAGTCAGTCGGTGCGAGTCATACAGTCTGTGTCAGTCTGTGTGAGTCATACAGTCGGTGTCAGTCAGTGCGAGTCATACAGCCGGTGTGAGTCATACAGGGGGGGCAGTCAGTCGGTTTGTGTCACACAGTTGGTGTCAGTCAGCCGGTGCGAGTCATACAGTTGGTGTCAGTCAGCCGGTGCGAGTCATACAGTTGGTGTCAGTCAGCCGGTGCGAGTCATACAGTTGGTGTCAGTCAGTTGGTGTCAGTCAGTCGGTGTCAGTCAGTCGGTGTCAGTCAGTCGGTGTCAGTCAGTCGGTGTCAGTCAGTCGGTATCAGTCAGTCGGTGTCAGTCAGCCGGTGCGAGTCATACAGTGGGTGTCAGTCAGTCGGTGTCAGTCAGTCGGTGTCAGTCAGTCGGTGCGAGTCATACAGTGGGTGTCAGTCAGTTGGTGTCAGTCAGTCAGTGCAAGTCAGTCAGTTGGTGTCAGTCAGTCGGTGTCAGTCAGTCAGTGCAAGTCAGTCAGTCGGTGTCAGTCAGTCGGTGTCAGTCAGTCAGTCGGTGTCAGTCAGTCAGTCGGTGTCAGTCAGTCAGTCGGTGTCAGTCAGTCAGACGGTGTCAGTCAGTCAGTCGGTGTCAGTCAGTCGGTGTCAGGTCAGTCAGTCGGTGTCAGTCAGTCGGTGTACGTCAGTCGGTGTCCGTCAGTCGGTGTCAGTCAGTGGGTGTCAGTCAGTGGGTGCGAGTCATACAGTGGGTGTCAGTCAGTTGGTGTCACTCAGTCGGTGTCACTCAGTCGGTGTCACTCAGTCGGTGTCACTCAGTCGGTGTCAGTCAGTCGGTGTCAGTCAGTCGGTGTCAGTCAGTTGGTGTCAGTCAGCCGGTGCGAGTCATACAGTGGGTGTCAGTCAGTCGGTGTCAGTCAGTTGGTGTCAGTCAGTCAGTTGGTGTCAGTCAGTCGGTGTCAGTCCGTCGGTGTCAGTCCGTCGGTGCGAGTCAGTCAGTGGGTGTCAGTCAGTCGTGTCAGTCAGTCAGTCGGTGTCAGTCAGTCAGTCGGTGTCAGGTCAGTCAGTCGGTGTCAGTCAGTCGGTGTCAGTCAGTCGGTGTCAGTCAGTCGGTGTCAGTCAGTGGGTGTCAGTCAGTGGGTGTCAGTCAGTGGGTGTCAGTCAGTGGGTGCGAGTCATACAGTGGGTGTCACTCAGTCTGTGTCAGTCAGTCGGTGTCAGTCAGTCGGTGTCAGTCAGTTGGTGTCAGTCAGCCGGTGCGAGTCATACAGTGGGTGTCAGTCAGTCGGTGTCAGTCAGTCGGTGTCAGTCAGCCAGTGGGTGTCAGTCAGTCGGTGTCAGTCAGTCGGTGTCAGTCAGTCGGTGTCAGTCAGTCGGTGTCAGTCAGTCGGTGTCAGTCCGTCGGTGTCAGTCCGTCGGTGTCAGTCCGTCGGTGTCAGTCCGTCGGTGTCAGTCCGTCGGTGTCAGTCCGTCGGTGCGAGTCAGTCAGTGGGTGTCAGTCAGTCGTGTCAGTCAGTCAGTGTCAGTCAGTCGGTGTCAGTCAGTCGGTGTCAGTCAGCCGGTGCGAGTCATACAGTCGGTGTCAGTCAGTCGGTGTCAGTCAGTTGGTGTCAGTCAGCCGGTGCGAGTCATACAGTCGGTGTCAGTCAGTCGGTGTCAGTCAGTCGGTGTCAGTCAGTCGGTGCGAGTCATACAGTCGGTGTCAGTCAGTCGGTGTGAGTCAGTTGGTGTCAGTCAGCCGGTGCGAGTCATACAGTCGGTGTCAGTCAGTCGGTGTGAGTCAGTCAGTCGGTGTCAGTCAGTCAGTCGGTGTGAGTCAGTCAGTCGGTGTGAGTCAGTCAGTCGGTGTGAGTCAGTCAGTCGGTGTGAGTCAGTCAGTCGGTGTGAGTCAGTCAGTCGGTGTCAGTCAGTCGGTGTCAGTCAGTCGGTGTCAGTCAGTCAGTCGGTGTGAGTCATACAGTGGGTGTCAGTCAGTCGGTGTGAGTCATACAGTGGGTGTCAGTCAGTCGGTGTCAGTCCGTCGGTGTCAGTCCGTCGGTGTCAGTCCGTCGGTGTCAGTCCGTCGGTGTCAGTCAGTCAGTTGGTGTCAGTCAGTCGGTGTCAGTCAGCCGGTGTCAGTCATACAGTCGGTGTCAGTCAGTTGGTGTCAGTCAGTCGGTGTCAGTCAGTCGGTGCGAGTCATACAGTGGGTGTCAGTCAGTCGGTGTGAGTCATACAGTGGGTGTCAGTCAGTCGGTGTGAGTCATACAGTGGGTGTCATACAGTGGGTGTCAGTCAGTTGGTGTCAGTCAGTCGGTGTCAGTCAGTGGGTGTCAGTCAGTCGGTGTCAGTCAGCCGGTGCGAGTCTTACAGTGGGTGTCAGTCAGTCGGTGTCAGTCAGCCGGTGCGAGTCATACAGTGGGTGTGAGTCAGTTGGTGTCAGTCAGTCGGTGTCAGTCAGCCGGTGTGAGTCATAGAGGGGGGGCAGTCAGTGGGTGTGAGTCATACAGTCGGTGTCAGTCAGTCGGTGTCAGTCAGCCGGTGTCAGTCAGCCGGTGTCAGTCAGCTGGTGTGAGTCATACAGGGGGGGGCAGTCAGTGGGTGTGAGTCATACAGTCGGTGTCAGTCAGTCGGTGTCAGTCAGCCGGTGTCAGTCAGCTGGTGTGAGTCATACAGGGGGGGCAGTCAGTGGGTGTGAGTCATACAGTCGGTGTCAGTCAGTCGGTGTCAGTCAGTCGGTGTCAGTCAGTCGGTGTCAGTCATTGTTTTTTTCAATTTTATTTTGCAGAATATTATCATAATAAATATTAACATTATAACATACAATTGCAAAAACATTTTTCCTATTAGATCACAATTCATACAAAAATTCCACCTTCAGTATACTACATTCATTCTAGGATTCATTCACTTAACCCTTGGACCTATATTCTTACTCACAATTATTCAATCACCTATTCAACTGGGGAGACCATATTTTATAATTATTCATTATCCCTTCTCAATAATACATTGGAATACTAATTATTACTTGTCCCCCAAGAGCAGATAGCAATGAAAGGCCAGCTCCCAAAAAGCGCTTACAATGTGGCTTTCAAAGTTCCTCAACATTCAGACGTAAATCTTCATTAAATTTTGTGGAAAATGTGTTTAATCTCACTGGTGATAAATGCCATCGGTACACAGCCTTATAATCTAGCTCTATTAAACTCCAGGAGTGACTGGCCTTTCTGGTTCATTTTATGGTCTGGAACCAAACCTTCCTTCAATGTTCCACCAAATCTATCGCATTACAAGATCTTCTACCCCATTTTTTCCAATAATCCATGTTGCTATTTTTTGTCGACACAATATTTCCCTTTTTATGTAGAAGTCTTTAGTCTTCCCTGGATTATAGACCAAATGTAATCATCAGATTTGAGAATAATTTGATCGACAGCTCAGATCCTGAATGCATTTCTCCACAGTTTCAAGTGGTCACACAAGAAGATAAGTAATATGGGTTAAGCTCTTGAACTATTGGATTATTTTCTCTCTTTGGACTATCGTTCTCCCAAAATAAGTGTACCGTTATCAACTTCACCCTTGAATGGGTCCATTTAGCTATATGTGATAGCATGGCTGCTTCATGGATTTTAATTATATTATATTATATTGTTCTCAACCCTCCTTGCTTCTATGATCTGAAGGTAATACTGCCACTCTACTTATTACCCCTGCCATATCTATTTAATGGGTCTACTTTGGAATTGTTTTAAAATATTAGGTTTTAACTTCAGGGGGATTGATCTTAAGAAAAAGATACAACCGTGGAAGAATATAATAACTAACCACATTTACACTGCCTAACCACGCGGGACACATTCACTCAACAATGGCAAATAATTATTTTCAATAATTTTACAAGAATAACAGGATATTCTTATACCCAGATAATCTATATGATCAGTTTTCCAGACACATCCATATTTCTTCTTCAGTTCTCCCAACTCCCTAATATTGAATCCAAATGTAAGACCCTGGCACTGCCCTGTGTTTAATTCATAATAAGACATTTGTTTTTTTTATAGATCAATATGGATTTTATCATATATCGTCTGCAATTAGCGAGATCTTGAACTCCTCAGATAATCTGTATGCCTTATATATTCTTATTATTTCTAAGACTCTGTGCTAAGGGTTCCAAATATACCTCATAAAGTAGTGGGACCAATGGGCACCCCTGCCAGGTCCCAGTGAAGATGTCAAACCAGGGAGAGACAGAGCCAATTATTCTTGCACTTGGATTTTTATATAAAGCCTAAACAGCATCAAAAAAGGACCTGCCAAACTCAAATGCCTGTAAAGTTTCCTCGAGGTAGGTCCAGATGACCCTGTGAAATGCCTTCTCAGCATCCAGTGACAGTGCCAGCATGGAACCACCCGAGATCCAGCATCAAGCAGTATATTCATGTTATATCATTCTGATATTGTCGTTAAGTAGGTGCGAATCAGTCAGTCGTGTGAGTCTGTCAGGCGGTGCTAGTCGTTAAGTAGGTGCGAATCAGTCAGTCGTGTGAGTCTGTCAGGCGGTGCTAGTCGTTAAGTCGGTGAGAATCGGTCAACCGGTGCCAGTCGTTCCGTCGGTGCAAGTCGGCCAGTCGCCGTCAGTTGGTGCTAGTCATTCAGTCAATGCCAGTCAGTCACCATCATTCGGTACCAGTCGTTCAGTCGGTGCATGTCGGCCAGTCGCCGTTAGACAGTGCAGTTGTTCAGTTGGTGTGAATCAGTCAGTTGGTGCCAGACGTTCAGTGACTGTCAGTCAGTGCCAGGCATTAAGTCAGTGCAAGTCAGTCAGTTGCAGTCAGTCGATGCCAGTCGTTCATTCGGTGTGAATCGTCAGTCGGCCTGAGTGGGTCAGTTGCAGTCAGTCGGGGGCAGTCGTTAAGTCGGGGCCAGTCATTCATGAGGTGCCAGCCGTTGAGTCGCTGCGGTCTGTGTGATGAATAACAAATAAAGTAATTTTTGATGAGGTGACTAAGTTCTTCTCACCAGGGATTCTGCCCTCACAGTTCCTCTGAGGGAATCCTGATTTGACCCCAGGGGAGTACCTTAGGAGTTGGGGTAAGGGTATCACCAGCAAGCTCTTCAGATAACATGTGTTCCTGTCAAGATTTCACCAGAGAGAAATTACACAGCAACATTTCCATAAGTGCACAAAAATATAAAGCTTAGTGTAATATATTCATAAATACATGTACAAAAATTACTACAAGCAAATATCATGGGGGTCTTTTCTAATCTCCCAAGCAAGGTGCATAAAATAGAAAAAAAAACATAGAAAACAAATGCAAATAGTTGGTATCAATTGATACATGGGTATATACAGATTTCTCTGTATTACAACTCCCTGTCACCAGCAGAGACCCCTGAAACCAGCCCCATCACCAGACCAGAGAAACCTGTAACCTTCTCCCTGTCACCCCCAGAGACCCCTGAAACCAGCCCCATCACCAGACCAGAGAAACCTGTAACCTTCTCCCTGTCACCAGCAGAGACCCCTGAAACCAGCCCCATCACCAGACCAGAGAAACCTGTAACCTTCTCCCTGTCACCCCCAGAGACCCCTGAAACCCGCCCCATCACCAGACCAGAGAAACCTGTAACCTTCTCCCTGTCACCCCCAGAGACCCCTGAAACCAGCCCCATCACCAGACCAGAGAAACCTGTAACCTTCTCCCTGTCACCCACAGAGACCCCTGAAACCAGCCCCATCACCAGACCAGAGAAACCTGTAACCTTCTCCCTGTCACCCACAGAGACCCCTGAAACCAGCCCCATCACCAGACCAGAGAAACCTGTAACCTTCTCCCTGTCACCCCCAGAGACCCCTGAAACCAGCCCCATCACCAGACCAGAGAAACCTGTAACCTTCTCCCTGTCACCAGCAAGGACCCCTGAAACCAGCCCCATCACCAGACCAGAGAAACCTGTAACCTTCTCCCTGTCACCCCCAGAGACCCCTGAAACCAGCCCCATCACCAGACCAGAGAAACCTGTAACCTTCTCCCTGTCACCAGCAAGGACCCCTGAAACCAGCCCCATCACCAGACCAGAGAAACCTGTAACCTTCTCCCTGTCACCCCCAGAGACCCCTGAAACCAGCCCCATCACCAGACCAGAGAAACCTGTAACCTTCTCCCTGTCACCCCCAGAGACCCCTGAAACCAGCCCCATCACCAGACCAGAGAAACCTGTAACCTTCTCCCTGTCACCAGCAGAGACCCCTGAAACCAGCCCCATCTCCAGACCAGAGAAACCTGTAACCTTCTCCCTGTCACCAGCAGAGACCCCTGAAACCAGCACCATTACCAGACCAGAGAAACCTGTAACCTTCTCCCTGTCACCCCCAGAGACCCCTGAAACCAGCCCCATCAGCAGACCAGAGAAACCTGTAACCTTCTCCCTGTCACCCCCAGAGACCCCTGAAACCAGCCCCATCACCAGACCAGAGAAACCTGTAACCTTCTCCCTGTCACCCCCAGAGACCCCTGAAACCAGCCCCATCACCAGACCAGAGAAACCTGTAACCTTCTCCCTGTCACCCACAGAGACCCCTGAAACCAGCCCCATCACCAGACCAGAGAAACCTGTAACCTTCTCCCTGTCACCCCCAGAGACCCCTGAAACCAGCCCTGTCACCCCCAGAGACCCCTGAAACCAGCCCCATCACCAGACCAGAGAAACCTGTAACCTTCTCCCTGTCACCCCCAGAGACCCCTGAAACCAGCCCTGTCACCCCCAGAGACCCCTGAAACCAGCCCCATCACCAGACCAGAGAAACCTGTAACCTTCTCCCTGTCACCCCCAGAGACCCCTGAAACCAGCCCCATCACCAGACCAGAGAAACCTGTAACCTTCTCCCTGTCACCCACAGAGACCCCTGAAACCAGCTCCATTACCAGACCAGAGAAACCTGTAACCTTCTCCCTGTCACCCCCAGAGACCCCTGAAACCAGCCCCATCACCAGACCAGAGAAACCTGTAACCTTCTCCCTGTCACCCCCAGAGACCCCTGAAACCAGCCCCATCACCAGACCAGAGAAACCTGTAACCTTCTCCCTGTCACCCACAGAGACCCCTGAAACCAGCACCATCACCAGACCAGAGAAACCTGTAACCTTCTCCCTGTCACCAGCAAGGACCCCTGAAACCAGCTCCATTACCAGACCAGAGAAACCTGTAACCTTCTCCCTGTCACCCCCCAGAGACCCCTGAAACCAGCCCCATCACCAGACCAGAGAAACCTGTAACCTTCTCCCTGTCACCCCCAGAGACCCCTGAAACCAGCCCCATCACCAGACCAGAGAAACCTGTAACCTTCTCCCTGTCACCCCCAGAGACCCCTGAAACCAGCCCCGTCACCAGACCAGAGAAACCTGTAACCTTCTCCCTGTCACCCCCAGAGACCCCTGAAACCAGCCCCATCACCAGACCAGAGAAACCTGTAACCTTCTCCCTGTCACCCCCAGAGACCCCTGAAACCAGCCCCATCACCAGACCAGAGAAACCTGTAACCTTCTCCCTGTCACCCCCAGAGACCCCTGAAACCAGCCCCATCACCAGACCAGAGAAACCTGTAACCTTCTCTCTGTCACCCACAGAGACCCCTGAAACCAGCCCCATCACCAGACCAGAGAAACCTGTAACCTTCTCCCTGTCACCCCCAGAGACCCCTGAAACCAGCACTGTCACCAGACCAGAGAAACCTGTAACCTTCTCCCTGTCACCAGCAAGGACCCGTGAAACCAGCCCTGTCACCCACAGAGACCCCTGAAACCAGCTCTGACATGGAAATCTCCATGTCCTAGGCTTCTGGAGAGGGCTTATGGCAGGCCTTTTACCAATAGACTATAGACTCTGTGTATATAATAGGTTTGGGGGTACACACTTTGGGGCTACCAGCAGTACCCTGTCTTCAGTACAGCTTGACTTCTAACACAGGATGCCCAGGACTAGTTCAGTCAAGATGTCAGCTAAGCCATTGTGTTCACCGGGTGGAGATTGTCTCCTGTTCTTCACACTCCAGTCTCTCAGGAAGTGTTAAGAAATGTTATTATGTTACTGTTTTTATATGTTAAATATCCAGTTCCTGTTTAATATGTGTTAAATTTACTCGTTAGTTGATGTCATATTTGTCTGTATAAATATCTGTGCAATTTTCAAATATTTGTTCATTCCTGTTCTACTCCTATAATCTTCTCCCTGTCACCCCCAGAGATCTTGGACTATCTCTGAGTACCCTATTCCAATAAATGCTAGCACACTGAATTCTGACTATTGGATTTATTGCATCACACATGGGCATTTATTGGAATATTGTATGCTTGGGGAAGTAATGGAATCTCTGCAGCTGCAATGCTATGTCAGGTGTGGTCCTCTATATATATTTGTTATTGGATTATCTCTGAGCTCAGGGAAGATCCTTTGAGCTCTTCTTTAAATCCCTTTCTCTGATCTCCGTGAAGGAGCAGTTGCTAGTTAATTTCCCTCAGGGAACATAGGAGTCAGTGGGGTCCCTTTCCGACTCACGTTTGATCTGGTGTGAGATATGTCTGGTTGAAGTAGGTAAAGAATTGGCAGGTTGGATCTGCAGTGCAGAGAGAGTTACATTCATCATAGGATTTGGTATTGAGACTTCTTTCTTCTGAACCAGGGAAGTTCAGGCCTCTGTACTGCTCGGTGACACATTCTGTGGGAGAAGAACATGTAGAACGTCTAACATAACTGCTAGCATTCCCAAATAGGCCGAGCTCGACACCGCAGACCTCCATCTCCACAGACAGTGAGCACACTGTGATCTGTCAGTTAGAATCAACAATAAGCTGGGATCTGCTCACATGGGTTAAAGCTAATGAGATCTCATTGAGTAGACCTCACACATATCATCACCGACCTCTGTATCAGAACAAGTGTGCAGTGAAAACATGACATTCTGAGATACTCAATACTCACTGATCAGTGTAATCAGATATGATAGTAAGATACAATGTGTCGGCAGATAAGAACCCATGATATTCAGCCCATATAGTCTGCACAATTTTCTAAATACTTTCATTAGTCCCTGGCCTTATCTTATATCTAGGATAGCCTTATACCTATCCCATGCATGCTTAAACTCCTTCACTGTATTAACCTCTACCACTTCTACTGGAAGACTATTCCATGTATCCACTACCCTCTCAGTAATGTAATACTTTCATTAGTCCCTGGCCTTATCTTATATCTAGGATAGCCTTATACCTATCCCACGCATGCTTAAACTCCTTCACTGTATTAACCTCTACCACTTCTACTGGAAGACTATTCCATACATCCACTACCCTCTCAGTAATGTAATACTTTCATTAGTCCCTGGCCTTATCTTATATCTAGGATAGCCTTATACCTATCCCACGCATGCTTAAACTCCTTCACTGTATTAACCTCTACCACTTCTACTGGAAGACTATTCCATACATCCACTACCCTCTCAGTAATGTAATACTTTCATTAGTCCCTGGCCTTATCTTATATCTAGAATAGCCTTATACCTATCCCATGCATGCTTAAACTCCTTCACTGTATTAACCTCTACCACTTCTACTGGAAGACTATTCCATACATCCACTACCCTCTCAGTAATGTAATACTTTCATTAGTCCCTGGCCTTATCTTATATCTAGGATAGCCTTATACCTATCCCACGCATGCTTAAACTCCTTCACTGTATTAACCTCTACCACTTCTACTGGAAGACTATTCCATACATCCACTACCCTCTCAGTAATGTAATACTTTCATTAGTCCCTGGCCTTATCTTATATCTAGAATAGCCTTATACCTATCCCATGCATGCTTAAACTCCTTCACTGTATTAACCTCTACCACTTCTACTGGAAGACTATTCCATACATCCACTACCCTCTCAGTAAAGTAATACTTTCATTAGTCCCTGGCCTTATCATATATCTAGGATAGCTTTATACCTATCCCAAGCATGCTTAAACTCCTTCACTGTATTAACCTCTACCACTTCTACTGGAAGACTATTCCATACATCCACTACCCTCTCAGTAATGTAATACTTTCATTAGTCCCTGGTCTTATCTTATATCTAGGATAGCCTTATACCTATCCCACGCATGCTTAAACTCCTTCACTGTATTAACCTCTACCACTTCTACTGGAAGACTATTCCATACATCCACTACCCTCTCAGTAATGTAATACTTTCATTAGTCCCTGGTCTTATCTTATATCTAGGATAGCCTTATACCTATCCCATGCATGCTTAAACTGCTTCACTGTATTAACCTCTACCACTTCTACTGGAAGACTATTCCATACATCCACTACCCTCTCAGTAATGTAATACTTTCATTAGTCCCTGGCCTTATCTTATATCTAGGATAGCCTTATACCTATCCCACGCATGCTTAAACTCCTTCACTGTATTAACCTCTACCACTTCTACTGGAAGACTATTCCATGCATCCACTACCCTCTCAGTAACGTAATACTTTCATTAGTCCCTGGCTTTATCTTATATCTAGGATAGCCTTATACCTATCCCATGCATGCTTAAACTCCTTCACTGTATTAACCTCTACCACTTCTACTGGAAGACTATTCCATACATCCACTACCCTCTCAGTAATGTAATACTTTCATTAGTCCCTGGTCTTATCTTATATCTAGGATAGCCTTATACCTATCCCACGCACGCTTAAACTCCTTCACTGTATTAACCTCTACCACTTCTACTGGAAGACTATTTCATGCATCCACTACCCTCTCAGTAATGTAATACTTTCATTAGTCCCTGGCCTTATCTTATATCAAGGATAGCCTTATACCTATCCCATGCATGCTTAAACGCCTTCACTGTATTAACCTCTACCACTACTACTGGAAGACTATTCCATACATCCACTACCCTCTCAGTAATGTAATACTTTCATTAGTCCCTGACCTTATCTTATATCTAGGATAGCCTTATACCTATCCCATGCATGCTTAAACTCCTTCACTGTATTAACCTCTACCACTTCTACTAGAAGACTATTCCATACATCCACTACCCTCTCAGTAATGTAATACTTTCATTAGTCCCTGACCTTATCTTATATCTAGGATAGCCTTATACCTATCCCATGCATGCTTAAACTCCTTCACTGTATTAACCTCTACCACTTCTACTGGAAGACTATTCCATACATCCACTACCCTCTCAGTAATGTAATACTTTCATTGGTCCCTGGCCTTATCTTATATCTAGGATAGCCTTATACCTATTCCATGCATGCTTAACTCCTTCACTGTATTAACCTCTACCACTTCTGCTGGAATGCCATTCCATACATCCACTACCTTCTCAGTAATGTAATACTGACCTTATCTTATATCTAGGATTGCCTTATACCTATCCCATGCATGCTTAAACTCCTTCACTGTATTAACCTCTACCACTTCTGCTGGAATGCCATTCCATACATCCACTACCTTCTCAGTAAATTAACACTTTCATTAGTCCCTGGCCTTATCTTATATCTAGGATAGCCTTATACCTATCCCATGCATGCTTAAACTCCTTCACTGTATTAACCTCTACCACTTCTACTGGAAGACTATTCCATACATCCACTACCCTCTCAGTAATGTAATACTTTCATTAGTCCCTGGCCTTATCTTATATCTAGGATAGCCTTATACCTATCCCATGCATGCTTAAACTCCTTCACTGTATTAACCTCTACCACTTCTACTGGAAGACTATTCCATACATCCACTACCCTCTCAGTAAAGTAATACTTTCATTAGTCCCTGACCTTATCTTATATCTATGATAGCCTTATACCTATCCCACGCATGCTTAAACTCCTTCACTGTATTAACCTCTACCACTTCTACTGGAAGACTATTCCACACATCCACTACCCTCTCAGTAATGTAATACTTTCATTAGTCCCTGACCTTATCTTATATCTATGATAGCCTTATACCTATCCCACGCATGCTTAAACTCCTTCACTGTATTAACCTCTACCACTTCTACTGGAAGACTATTCCATACATCCACTACCCTCTCAGTAATGTAATACTTTCATTAGTCCCTGACCTTATCTTATATCTAGGATAGCCTTATACCTATCCCATGCATGCTTAAACTCCTTCACTGTATTAACCTCTACCACTTCTACTGGAAGACTGTTCCATACATCCTCTACCCTCTCAGTAATGTAATACTTTCATTAGTCCCTGGCCTTATCTTATATCTAGGATAGCCTTATACCTATCCCATGCATGCTTAAACTCCTTCACTGTATTAACCTCTACCACTTCTACTGGAAGACTATTCCATACATCCACTACCCTCTCAGTAATGTAATACTTTCATTAGTCCCTGACCTTATCTTATATCTAGGATAGCCTTATACCTATCCCATGCATGCTTAAACTGCTTCACTGTATTAACCTCTACCACTTCTACTGGAAGACTATTCCATACATCCTCTACCCTCTCAGTAATGAAATACTTTCATTAGTCCCTGGCCTTATCTTATATCTAGGATAGCCTTATACCTATCCCATGCATGCTTAAACTCCTTCACTGTATTAACCTCTACCACTTCTACTGGAAGACTATTCCATACATCCACTACCCTCTCAGTAATGTAATACTTTCATTAGTCCCTGACCTTATCTTATATCTAGGATAGCCTTATACCTATCCCATGCATGCTTAAACTCCTTCACTGTATTAACCTCTACCACTTCTACTGGAAGACTATTCCATACACCCACTACCCTCTCAGTAATGTAATACTTTCATTAGTCCCTGACCTTATCTTATATCTAGGATAGCCTTATACCTATCCCATGCATGCTTAAACTCCATCACTGTATTAACCTCTACCACTTCTACTGGAAGACTATTCCATGCATCCACTACCCTCTCAGTAATGTAATACTTTCATTAGTCCCTGGCCGTATCTTATATCTAGGATAGCCTTATACCTATCCCACGCATGCTTAAACTCCTTCACTGTATTAACCTCTACCACTTCTACTGGAAGACTATTCCATACATCCACTACCCTCTCAGTAATGTAATACTTTCATTAGTCCCTGGCCTTATCTTATATCTAGGATAGCCTTATACCTATCCCATGCATGCTTAAACTCCTTCACTGTATTAACCTCTACCACTTCTACTGGAAGACTATTCCATACATCCACTACCCTCTCAGTAATGTAATACTTTCATTAATCCCTGGCCTTATCTTATATCTAGGATAGCCTTATACCTATCCCATGCATGCTTAAACTGCTTCACTGTATTAACCTCTACCACTTCTACTGGAAGATTAATCCATGCATCCACTACCCTCTCAGTAATGTAATACTGTCATTAGTCCCTGGCCTTATCTTATATCTAGGATAGCCTTATACCTATCCCATGCATGCTTAAACTGCTTCACTGTATTAACCTCTACCACTTCTACTGGAAGACTATTCCATACATCCACTACCCTCTCAGTAATGTAATACTTTCATTAATCCCTGGCCTTATCTTATATCTAGGATAGCCTTATACCTATCCCATGCATGCTTAAACTGCTTCACTGTATTAACCTCTACCACTTCTACTGGAAGATTAATCCATGCATCCCCTACCCTCTCAGTAATGTAATACTCTCATTAGTCCCTGGCCTTATCTTATATCTAGGATAGCCTTATACCTATCCCATGCATGCTTAAACTGCTTCACTGTATTAACCTCTACCACTTCTACTGGAAGACTATTCCATACATCCACTACCCTCTCAGTAATGTAATACTTTCATTAGTCCCTGGCCTTATCTTATATCTAGAATAGCCTTATACCTATCCCATGCATGCTTAAACTCCTTCACTGTATTAACCTCTACCACTTCTACTGGAAGACTATTCCATACATCCACTACCCTCTCAGTAAAGTAATACTTTCATTAGTCCCTGGCCTTATCATATATCTAGGATAGCTTTATACCTATCCCATGCATGCTTAAACTCCTTCACTGTATTAACCTCTACCACTTCTACTGGAAGACTATTCCATACATCCACTACCCTCTCAGTAATGTAATACTTTCATTAGTCCCTGGTCTTATCTTATATCTAGGATAGCCTTATACCTATCCCACGCATGCTTAAACTCCTTCACTGTATTAACCTCTACCACTTCTACTGGAAGACTATTCCATACATCCACTACCCTCTCAGTAATGTAATACTTTCATTAGTCCCTGGTCTTATCTTATATCTAGGATAGCCTTATACCTATCCCATGCATGCTTAAACTGCTTCACTGTATTAACCTCTACCACTTCTACTGGAAGACTATTCCATACATCCACTACCCTCTCAGTAATGTAATACTTTAATTAGTCCCTGGCCTTATCTTATATCTAGGATAGCCTTATACCTATCCCACGCATGCTTAAACTCCTTCACTGTATTACCCTCTACCACTTCTACTGGAAGACTATACCATGCATCCCCTACCCTCTCAGTAATGTAATACTTTCATTAGTCCCTGGCCTTATCTTATATCTAGGATAGCCTTATACCTATCCCATGCATGCTTAAACTCCTTCACTGTATTAACCACTACCACTTCTACTGGAGACTATTCCATGCATCCACTACCCTCTCAGTAATGTAATACTTTCATTAGTCCCTGGCCTTATCTTATATCTAGGATAGCCTTATACCTATCCCATGCATGCTTAAACTCCTTCACTGTATTAACCTCTACCACTTCTACTGGAAGACTATTCCATACATCCACTACCCTCTCAGTAATGTAATACTTTCATTAGTCCCTGGTCTTATCTTATATCTAGGATAGCCTTATACCTATCCCATGCATGCTTAAACTCCTTCACTGTATTAACCTCTACCACTTCTACTAGAAGACTATTCCATACATCCACTACCCTCTCAGTAAAGTAATACTTTCATTGGTCCCTGGCCTTATCTTATATCTAGGATAGCCTTATACCTATCCCATGCATGCTTAACTCCTTCACTGTATTAACCTCTACCACTTCTGCTGGAATGCCATTCCATACATCCACTACCTTCTCAGTAATGTAATACTGACCTTATCTTATATCTAGGATTGCCTTATACCTATCCCATGCATGCTTAAACTCCTTCACTGTATTAACCTCTACCACTTCTGCTGGAATGCCATTCCATACATCCACTACCTTCTCAGTAAATTAACACTTTCATTAGTCCCTGGCCTTATCTTATATCTAGGATAGCCTTATACCTATCCCATGCATGCTTAAACTCCTTCACTGTATTAACCTCTACCACTTCTACTGGAAGACTATTCCATGCATCCACTACCCTCTCAGTAATGTAATACTTTCATTAGTCCCTGGCCTTATCTTATATCTAGGATAGCCTTATACCTATCCCATGCATGCTTAAACTCCTTCACTGTATTAACCTCTACCACTTCTACTGGAAGACTATTCCATACATCCACTACCCTCTCAGTAAAGTAATACTTTCATTAGTCCCTGACCTTATCTTATATCTATGATAGCCTTATACCTATCCCACGCATGCTTAAACTCCTTCACTGTATTAACCTCTACCACTTCTACTGGAAGACTATTCCACACATCCACTACCCTCTCAGTAATGTAATACTTTCATTAGTCCCTGACCTTATCTTATATCTATGATAGCCTTATACCTATCCCACGCATGCTTAAACTCCTTCACTGTATTAACCTCTACCACTTCTACTGGAAGACTATTCCATACATCCACTACCCTCTCAGTAATGTAATACTTTCATTAGTCCCTGACCTTATCTTATATCTAGGATAGCCTTATACCTATCCCATGCATGCTTAAACTGCTTCACTGTATTAACCTCTACCACTTCTACTGGAAGACTATTCCATACATCCACTACCCTCTCAGTAATGTAATACTTTCATTAGTCCCTGGCCTTATCTTATATCTAGGATAGCCTTATACCTATCCCACGCATGCTTAAACTCCTTCACTGTATTAACCTCTACCACTTCTACTGGAAGGCTATTCCATGTATCCACTACCCTCTCAGTAATACTTCCTGATATTATGTTTATATCGTTGCCCCTCTAATGTCAGACTAAGTCCTCTAGTTTTTCTTTTAAAATGATCTTATTCTTCAGGAGAATTGAAATGAAAAGATAATAATAACAAACAGGACTAGCAAATGTAAAAACGATTCCCAGCCCCTAAAATATATAAGGGTCCAGGCCAAAGACATATATAGGGGTCCAGGCCAAAGACATATATAGGGGTCCAGGCCAAAGACATATATAGGGGTCCAGGCCAAAGACCTTTGGTCCCCTCTATTAAAAACCAGAGTGGGAGCCAATTGGGGGTCAGGGAGGTAGCACAGAAATGGGTCTGTGTGCTGGGCATGTCCCCCCAGTCCCCTATGGAATACATTTGGAGTCCAGGGTAAGTAGTCCTAGCCGCGGGGACCCTGGGAGGTGGGCTGCACCAAGGATCGATGCTGAACACATCACTCACCTCTCTCAAGACCAAACAGGGATTTGGAGAAACCGGCAGTTGCATTTGGAAGATGGTTTATGGCATTAGGTAAGGAGACTTCATCTCGCTGCAGGAAACAGGAGAACCTAAATCCAGGGAGTTATAGAATTATTATTATTATAAATATTGCAGCCCACACGTCTCTGTAACAAAAAACAGAAGGCTGGAATTAAATACATCCAAAATCATGTGACTACTGCTCGTACTGTGACTGTAATGAGACACTGTCACCTAAACACCGCTCGTACAGTGACTGTAACGAGACACTGTCACCGAAACACTGCTCGTACTGTGACTGTAACGAGACACTGTCACCTAAACACCGCTCGTACTGTGACTGTAACGAGACACTGTCACCTAAACACCGCTCGTACAGTGACTGTAACGAGACACTGTCACCGAAACACTGCTCGTACAGTGACTGTAACGAGACACTGTCACCTAAACACCGCTCGTACAGTGACTGTAACGAGACACTGTCACCTAAACACTGCTCGTACAGTGACTGTAACGAGACACTGTCACCTAAACACCGCTCGTACTGTGACTGTAACGAGACACTGTCACCTAAACACTGCTCGTACTGTGACTGTAACGAGACACTGTCACCTAAACACCGCGCGTACTGTGACTGTAATGAGACACTGTCACCGAAACACCGCTCGTACTGTGACTGTAACGAGACACTGTCACCTAAACACCGCTCGTACTGTGACTGTAACGAGACACTGTCACCTAAACACCGCTCGTACTGTGACTGTAACGAGACACTGTCACCGAAACACCGCTCGTACTGTGACTGTAACGAGACACTGTCACCTAAACACCGCTCGTACTGTGACTGTAACGAGACACTGTCACCTAAACACCGCTCGTACTGTGACTGTAACGAGACACTGTCACCTAAACACCGCTCGTACTGTGACTGTAACGAGACACTGTCACCTAAACACCGCTCGTACTGTGACTGTAACGAGACACTGTCACCTAAACACCGCTCGTACTGTGACTGTAACGAGACACTGTCACCGAAACACCGCTCGTACTGTGACTGTAATGAGACTCTGTCACCGAAACACCGCTCGTACTGTGACTGTAACGAGACACTGTCACCTAAACACCGCTCGTACTGTGACTGTAATGAGACTCTGTCACCGAAACACCGCTCGTACTGTGACTGTAACGAGACACTGTCACCTAAACACCGCTCGTACTGTGACTGTAACGAGACACTGTCACCTAAACACCGCTCGTACTGTGACTGTAACGAGACACTGTCACCTAAACACCGCTCGTACAGTGACTGTAACGAGACACTGTCACCGAAACACCGCTCGTACTGTGACTGTAACGAGACACTGTCACCTAAACACCGCTCGTACTGTGACTGTAACGAGACACTGTCACCTAAACACCGCTCGTACTGTGACTGTAACGAGACACTGTCACCTAAACACCGCTCGTACTGTGACTGTAACGAGACACTGTCACCTAAACACCGCTCGTACTGTGACTGTAACGAGACACTGTCACCGAAACACCGCTCGTACTGTGACTGTAACGAGACTCTGTCACCTAAACACCGCTCGTACTGTGACTGTAACGAGAAACTGTCACCTAAACACCGCTCGTACTGTGACTGTAACGAGACACTGTCACCTAAACACCGCTCGTACTGTGACTGTAACGAGACACTGTCACCTAAACACCGCTCGTACTGTGACTGTAACGAGACACTGTCACCTAAACACTGCTCGTACTGTGACTGTAACGAGACTCTGTCACCTAAACACCGCTCGTACTGTGACTGTAATGAGACACTGTAACCAAAACACCACTCGTACTGTGACTGTAACGAGACACTGTCACCTAAACACTGCTCGTACTGTGACTGTAATGAGACACTGTCACCGAAACACCGCTCGTACTGTGACTGTAACAAGACACTGTCACCGAAACACCGTGCGTACTGTGACTGTAATGAGACACTGTCACCTAAACACCGCTCGTACTGTGACTGTAATGAGACACTGTCACCTAAACACCGCTCGTACTGTGACTGTAACGAGACACTGTCACCTAAACACCGCTCGTACTGTGACTGTAACGAGACACTGTCACCTAAACACGGCTCGTACTGTGACTGTAACGAGACACTGTCACCGAAACACCGCTCGTACTGTGACTGTAACGAGACACTGTCACCGAAACACCGCTCGTACTGTGACTGTAACGAGACACTGTAACCGAAACACCGCTCGTACTGTGACTGTAACGAGACACTGTCACCTAAACACCGCTCGTACTGTGACTGTAACGAGACACTGTAACCGAAACACCGCTCGTACTGTGACTGTAACGAGACACTGTCACCTAAACACTGCTTGTACTGTGACTGTAATGAGACACTGTCACCTAAACACTGCTCGTACTGTGACTGTAACGAGACACTGTAACCGAAACACCGCTCGTACTGTGACTGTAACGAGACACTGTCACCTAAACACTGCTCGTACTGTGACTGTAATGAGACACTGTCACCTAAACACAGCGCGTACTGTGACTGTAATGAGACACTGTCACCTAAACACAGCGCGTACTGTGACTGTAATGAGACACTGTCGCCTAAACACAGCGCGTACTGTGACTGTAATGAGACACTGTCACCTAAACACAGCGCGTACTGTGACTGTAATGAGACACTGTCACCTAAACACTGCGCGTACTGTGACTGTAACGAGACACTGTCACCTAAACACCGCTCGTACTGTGACTGTAACGAGACACTGTCACCTAAACACTGCGCGTACTGTGACTGTAACGAGACACTCTCACCTAAACACCGCTCGTACTGTGACTGTAATGAGACACTGTCACCGAAACACCGCTCGTACTGTGACTGTAACGAGACTCTGTCACCTAAACACCGCTCGTACTGTGACTGTAACGAGAAACTGTCACCTAAACACCGCTCGTACTGTGACTGTAACGAGACACTGTCACCTAAACACCGCTCGTACTGTGACTGTAATGAGACACTGTCACCTAAACACCGCTCGTACTGTGACTGTAACGAGACACTGTCACCTAAACACTGCTCGTACTGTGACTGTAACGAGACTCTGTCACCTAAACACCGCTCGTACTGTGACTGTAATGAGACACTGTAACCAAAACACCGCTCGTACTGTGACTGTAACGAGACACTGTCACCTAAACACTGCTCGTACTGTGACTGTAATGAGACACTGTCACCGAAACACCGCTCGTACTGTGACTGTAACAAGACACCGTCACCGAAACACCGTGCGTACTGTGACTGTAATGAGACACTGTCACCTAAACACCGCTCGTACTGTGACTGTAATGAGACACTGTCACCTAAACACCGCTCGTACTGTGACTGTAACGAGACACTGTCACCTAAACACCGCTCGTACTGTGACTGTAACGAGACACTGTCACCTAAACACCGCTCGTACTGTGACTGTAACGAGACACTGTCACCGAAACACCGCTCGTACTGTGACTGTAACGAGACACTGTAACCGAAACACCGCTCGTACTGTGACTGTAACGAGACACTGTAACCGAAACACCGCTCGTACTGTGACTGTAACGAGACACTGTAACCGAAACACCGCTCGTACTGTGACTGTAACGAGACACTGTCACCTAAACACTGCTTGTACTGTGACTGTAATGAGACACTGTCACCTAAACACTGCTCGTACTGTGACTGTAACGAGACACTGTAACCGAAACACCGCTCGTACTGTGACTGTAACGAGACACTGTCACCTAAACACCGCTCGTACTGTGACTGTAATGAGACACTGTCACCTAAACACAGCGCGTACTGTGACTGTAATGAGACACTGTCACCTAAACACAGCGCGTACTGTGACTGTAATGAGACACTGTCGCCTAAACACAGCGCGTACTGTGACTGTAATGAGACACTGTCACCTAAACACAGCGCGTACTGTGACTGTAATGAGACACTGTCACCTAAACACTGCGCGTACTGTGACTGTAACGAGACACTGTCACCGAAACACCGCTCGTACTGTGACTGTAACGAGACACTGTCACCGAAACACCGCTCGTACTGTGACTGTAACGAGACACTGTCACCTAAACACCGCTCGTACTGTGACTGTAACGAGACACTGTCACCTAAACACTGCGCGTACTGTGACTGTAACGAGACACTCTCACCTAAACACCGCTCGTACTGTGACTGTAATGAGACACTGTCACCTAAACACTGCTCGTACTGTGACTGTAACGAGACACTGTAACCGAAACACCGCTCGTACTGTGACTGTAACGAGACTCTGTCACCTAAACACCGCTCGTACTGTGACTGTAACGAGACACTGTCACCTAAACACCGCTCGTACAGTGACTGTAACGAGACACTGTCACCTAAACACCGCTCGTACTGTGACTGTAACGAGACACTGTCACCTAAACACCGCTCGTACTGTGACTGTAACGAGACACTGTCACCTAAACACCGCTCGTACTGTGACTGTAACGAGACACTGTAACCGAAACACCGCTCGTACTGTGACTGTAACGAGACACTGTCACCTAAACACCGCTCGTACTGTGACTGTAACGAGACACTGTCACCTAAACACAGCGCGTACTGTGACTGTAATGAGACACTGTCACCTAAACACCGCTCGTACTGTGACTGTAACGAGACACTGTAACCGAAACACCGCTCGTACTGTGACTGTAATGAGACACTGTCACCTAAACACCGCTCGTACTGTGACTGTAACGAGACACTGTCACCTAAACACTGCTCGTACTGTGACTGTAACGAGACACTGTAACCGAAACACCGCTCGTACTGTGACTGTAATGAGACACTGTAACCGAAACACCGCTCGTACTGTGACTGTAACGAGACACTGTAACCGAAACACCGCTCGTACTGTGACTGTAACGAGACACTGTCACCTAAACACCGCTCGTACTGTGACTGTAACGAGACACTGTCACCTAAACACCGCTCGTACTGTGACTGTAATGAGACACTGTAACCGAAACACCGCTCGTACTGTGACTGTAACGAGACACTGTCACCTAAACACCGCTCGTACTGTGACTGTAACGAGACACTGTCACCTAAACACCGCTCGTACTGTGACTGTAACGAGACACTGTCACCTAAACACCGCTCGTACTGTGACTGTAACGAGACACTGTCACCTAAACACCGCTCGTACTGTGACTGTAACGAGACACTGTCACCGAAACACCGCTCGTACTGTGACTGTAACGAGACACTGTCACCTAAACACCGCTCGTACTGTGACTGTAACGAGACACTGTCACCTAAACACCGCTCGTACTGTGACTGTAACGAGACACTGTCACCTAAACACCGCTCGTACTGTGACTGTAACGAGACACTGTCACCTAAACACCGCTCGTACTGTGACTGTAACGAGACACTGTCACCTAAACACCGCTCGTACTGTGACTGTAACGAGACACTGTCACCTAAACACCGCTCGTACTGTGACTGTAACGAGACACTGTCACCTAAACACCGCTCGTACTGTGACTGTAACGAGACACTGTCACCTAAACACCGCTCGTACTGTGACTGTAATGAGACACTGTCACCGAAACACCGCTCGTACTGTGACTGTAACAAGACACCGTCACCGAAACACCGTGCGTACTGTGACTGTAATGAGACACTGTCACCGAAACACCGCTCGTACTGCGACTGTAACGAGACACTGTCACCAAAACACCGCTCGTACTGCGACTGTAACGACTGTAACACTGTCACCTAAACACCGCTCGTACTGTGACTGTAACACTGTCACCTAAACATATAAACATATAATGTGTCGGAAGATAAGAACCATTTGGTCTATCTAGTCTGCCCAACACCGCTCGTACTGTAACGAGACACTCTCACCGAAACACTGCTCGTGCTGTGACTGTGACAAGACACAGTCACCTAAACACTGCTCGTCCTGTGACTGTGACAAGACACAGTCACCTAAACACTGCTCGTCCTGTGACAAGACACAGTCACCTAAACACTGCTCGTCCTGTGACTGTGACAAGACACAGTCACCTAAACACTGCTCGTCCTGTGACAAGACACTGTCACCTAAACACTGCTCGTACTGTGACTGTAACGAGACACTGTAACCGAAACACCGCTCCTACTGTGACAGTGGAGAGACTGTCACCTAAACACTGCTCGTACTGTGATCTGATGGAGTGCCCGTACTATGATCTGGTGGAGTGCTCATACTGTGATCTGGTGGAGTGCTCATACTGTGCTCTGGTGGAGTGCCCATACTGTGATCTGGTGGAGTGCTCATACTGTGATCTGGTGGAGTGCTCATACTGTGATCTGGTGGAGTGCTCATACTGTGATCTGGTGGAGTGCACATACTGTGATCTGGTGGAGTGCACATACTGTGATCTGGTGGAGTACCCATACTGTGATCTGGTGGAGTGCCCATACTGTGATCTGGTGGAGTACCCATACTGTGATCTGGTGGAGTGCCCGGACTGTGATCTGGTGGAGTGCCCATACTGTGATCTGGTGGAGTGCCCATACTGTGATCTGGTGGAGTGCTCATACTGTGATCTGGTGGAGTGCTCATACTGTGATCTGGTGGAGTGCTCATACTGTGATCTGGTGGAGTGCCCATACTGTGATCTGGTGGAGTGCTCATACTGTGATCTGGTGGGGTGCCCATACTGTGATCTGGTGGAGTGCACATACTGTGATCTGGTGGAGTGCCCATACTGTGATCTGGTGGAGTGCCCATACTGTGATCTGGTTGAGTGCTCATACTGTGATCTGGTGGAGTGCTCATACTGTGATCTGGTGGAGTGCTCATACTGTGATCTGGTGGAGTGCCCATACTGTGATCTGGTGGAGTGCTCATACTGTGATCTGGTGGAGTGCTCATACTGTGATCTGGTGGAGTGCTCATACTGTGATCTGGTGGAGTGCTCATACTGTGATCTGGTGGAGTGCCCATACTGTGATCTGGTGGAGTGCTCATACTGTGATCTGGTGGAGTGCTCATACTGTGATCTGGTGGAGTGCCCATACTGTGATCTGGTTGAGTGCTCATACTGTGATCTGGTGGAGTGCTCATACTGTGATCTGGTGGAGTGCTCATACTGTGATCTGGTGGAGTGCCCATACTGTGATCTGGTGGAGTGCTCATACTGTGATCTGGTGGAGTGCTCATACTGTGATCTGGTGGAGTGCTCATACTGTGATCTGGTTGAGTGCTCATACTGTGATCTGGTGGAGTGCCCATACTGTGATCTGGTGGAGTGCCCATACTGTGATCTGGTGGAGTGCTCATACTGTGATCTGGTGGAGTGCCCATACTGTGATCTGGTGGAGTGCTCATACTGTGATCTGGTGGAGTGCTCATACTGTGATCTGGTGGAGTGCCCATACTGTGATCTCTTGGAGTGCTCATACTGTGATCTGGTGGAGTGCTCATACTGTGATCTGGTGGAGTGACCGTACTGTGATCTCTTGGAGTGCTCATACTGTGATCTGGTGGAGTGCTCATACTGTGATCTGGTGGTGTGCTAGTGGTGATGATAATACACTGAAAGTGATGGCAATAGAACAAGTGATCAGAGGAGAGGTAACAGACAGGTAACAGACAGGTAACAGACAGGTAACAGACAGGTAACAGACAGGTAACAGAGAGGTAACAGAGAGGTAACAGAGAGGTAACAGACAGGTAACAGACAGGTAACAGACAGGTAACAGACAGGTAACAGAGAGGTAACAGACAGGTAACAGAGAGGTAACAGACAGGTAACAGACAGGTAACAGACAGGTAACAGACAGGTAACAGACAGGTAACAGACAGGTAACAGACAGGTAACAGACAGCTTAAACTCCAACTGTCAAGCTGAACACCATGTACCCAATGTGTCTTGTGATTGTGTGTGTGCATTACATGCATGGATACATTGTATATAACCAGGACTTCTTTATCATTGTATTTAATATATGTGTCCCAATGATTCACATATAGACAATATATATATAGGCATGATTAAATCTCTGTATAAATGTTCTGTGCTCTGCTCAGTGTCACACATTATATCAAGAGATATTTAGTCTGTTGTGAACAATCTATTCATGCGTTATACGTGGCTTGATCAGACCAATCATACAGGATGGGCGTGGCTTGATCAGACCAATCATACGGTATGGGCGTGGCTTGATGGGAGGTGTGGCCTGCCCATGTTTGCCATCAGACCAATCATACAGGATGGGCGTGGCTTGATCAGACCAATCATACAGAAAGGGCGTGGCTTGATGGGAGGTGCGGCCTGCCCATGTTTGCCATCAGACCAATCATACAGGATGGGCGTGTGTTTTCTCATCTCAGCGGTTTGCTATGGCGGCCATGCGATCATCTGTCTCTGAGCCCTGTAAGGGGATCCGTCAACGCCGCCTCCAAATTAACATCGGGCGCTTTATGGCCTCATTTTTGTGAGGATTGCCCTATTAAAATGCTGCGCTCCAATATGGCTCCCACGATCGCTCCGTGGACACAGTACGAGCGCTCCGTGGACACAGTACGTGCGCTCCGTGGACACAGTACGAGCGCTCCGTGGACACAGTACGAGCGCTCCGTGGACACAGTACGAGCGCTCCGTGGACACAGTACGAGCGCTCCGTGGACACAGTACGGATAATGCAGAGTTACATCTTTACACACTGTCACTTTATAACAATGCATTATACAGGGCCAACTCTGTTCTTCTAGCAGGGGAAACTCACCAGACCCTGCACAATGTATAGAATAATATATAGAAGAGCTCAGCTGGCCATGGATAATGCAGAGTTACAGCTTTACACACTGTCACTTTATAACAATGCATTATACAGGGCCAACTCTGTTCTTCTAGCAGGAGAAACTCACCAGGCCCTGCACAATGTATAGAATATATAGAAGAGCTCAGCTGGCCATGGATAATGCAGAGTTACATCTTTACACACTGTCACTTTATAACAATGCATTATACAGGGCCAACTCTGTTCTTCTAGCAGGGGAAACTCACCAGACCCTGCACAATGTATAGAATAATATATAGAAGAGCTCAGCTGGCCATGGATAATGCAGAGTTACATCTTTACACACTGTCACTTTATAACAATGCATTATACAGGACCAACTCTGTTCTTCTAGCAGGGGAAACTCACCAGGCCCTGCACAATGTATAGAAGAATATATAGAAGAGCTCAGCTGGCCATGGATAATGCAGAGTTATATCTTTACACACTGTCACTTTATAACAATGCATTATACAGGGCCAACTCTGTTCTTCTAGCAGGAGAAACTCACCAGACCCTGCACAATGTATAGAAGAATATATAGAAGAGCTCAGCTGGCCATGGATAATGCATAGTTACATCTTTACACACTGTCACTTTATAACAATGCATTATACAGGGCCAACTCTGTTCTTCTAGCAGGAGAAATTCACCAGACCCTGCACAATGTATAGAAGAATATATAGAAGAGCTCAGCTGGCCATGGATAATACAGTGTTACATCTTTACACACTGTCACTTTATAACAATGCATTATACAGGGCCAACTCTGTTCTTCTAGCAGGAGAAATTCACCAGACCATGCACAATGTATAGAAGAATATATAGAAGAGCTCAGCTGGCCATGGATAATGCAGAGCTCCATCTTTACACACTGTCACTTTATAACAATACATTATACAGGACCAACTTTGTTCTTCTAGCAGGAGAAACTCACCAGACCCTGCACAATGTATAGAGGAATATATAGAGAGCTCAGCTGGCCATGGATAATGCAGAGTTACATCTTTACACACTGTCACTTTATAACAATGCATTATACAGGACCAACTCTGTTCTTCTAGCAGGAGAAACTCACCCGGCCCTGCACAATGTATAGAGGAATATATAGAGAGCTCAGCTGGCCATGGATAATGCAGAGTTACATCTTTACACACTGTCACTTTATAACAATGCATTATACAGGGCCAACTCTGTTCTTCTAGCAGGAGAAACTCACCAGACCCTGCACAATGTATAGAAGAATATATAGAAGAGCTCAGCTGGCCATGGATAATGCAGAGTTACATCTTTACACACTGTCACTTTATAGCAATGCATTATACGGGCTAACTCTGTTCTTCTAGCAGGAGAAACTCACCAGACCCTGCACAATGTATAGAATATATAGAAGAGCTCAGCTGGCCATGGATAATGCAGAGTTACATCTTTACACACTGTCACTTTATAACAATACATTATACAGGGCCAACTCTGTTCTACTAGCTGGAGAAACTCACCAGACCCTGCACAATGTATAGATAATATATAGAAGAGCTCAGCTGGCCATGGATAATACAGAGTTACATCTTTACACACTGTCACTTTATAACAATGCATTATACAGGGCCAACTCTGTTCTTCTAGCAGGAGAAACTCACCAGACCCTGCACAATGTATAGAAGAATATATAGAAGAGCTCAGCTGGCCATGGATAATGCAGAGTTACATCTTTACACACTGTCACTTTATAACAATGCATTATACAGGACCAACTCTGTTCTTCTAGCAGGAGAAACTCACCAGACCCTGCACAATGTATAGAAGAATATATAGAAGAGCTCAGCTGGCCATGGATAATGCATAGTTACATCTTTACACACTGTCACTTTATAACAATGCATTATACAGGGCCAACTCTGTTCTTCTAGCAGGAGAAATTCACCAGACCCTGCACAATGTATAGAAGAATATATAGAAGTGCTCAGCTGGCCATGGATAATGCCGAGTTACATCTTTACACACTGTCACTTTATAATAATACATTATACAGGACCAACTCTGTTCTTCTAGCAGGAGAAACTCACCAGACCCTGCACAATGTATAGAGGAATAAATAGAGAGCTCAGCTGGCCATGGATAATGCAGAGTTACATCTTTACACATTGTCACTATATAACAATGCATTATACAGGGCCAACTCTGTTCTTCTAGCAGGAGAAACTCACCAGACACTGCACAATGTATAGAATATATAGAGAGCTCAGCTGGCCATGGATAATACAGAGTTACATCTTTACACACTGTCACTTTATAACAATACATTATACAGGGCCAACTCTGTTCATCTAGCAGGAGAAACTCACCAGGCCCTGTACAATGTATAGAAGAATATATAGAAGAGCTCAGCTGGCCATGGATAATGTAGAGTTACATCTTTACACACTGTCACTTTATAACAATACATTATACAGGGCCAACTCTGTTCTACTAGCTGGAGAAACTCACCAGACCCTGCACAATGTATAGATAATATATAGAAGAGATCAGCTGGTCATGGATAATGCAGAGTTACATATTTACACACTGTCACTTTATAACAATGCATTATACAGGACCAACTCTGTTCTTCTAGCAGGATAAATTCACCAGACCCTGCACAATGTATAGAAGAATATATAGAAGAGCTCAGCTGGCCATGCATAATGCAGAGTTACATCTTTACACACTGTCACTTTATAACAATGCATTATACAGGACCAACTCTGTTCTTCTAGCAGGAGAAACTCACCAGACCCTGTACAATGTATAGAAGAATATATAGAAGAGCTCGGCTGGCCATGGATAATGCAGAGTTACATCTTTACATACTGTCACTTTATAACAATGCATTATACAGGACCAACTCTGTTCTTCTAGCAGGAGAAACTCACCAGACCCTGCACAATGTATAGAAGAATATATAGAAGAGCTCAGCTGGCCATGGATAATGCAGAGTTACATCTTTACACACTGTCACTTTATAACAATGCATTATACAGGACCAACTCTGTTCTTCTAGCAGGAGAAACTCACCAGACCCTGCACAATGTATATAGGAATATATAGAAGAGCTCAGCTGGCCATGGATAATGCAGAGTTACATCTTTACACACTGTCACTTTATAACAATGCATTATACAGGACCAACTCTGTTCTTCTAGCAGGAGAAACTCACCAGACCCTGCACAATGTATAGAATATATAGAAGAGCTCAGCTGGCCATGGATAATGCCGAGTTACATCTTTACACACTGTCACTTTATAACAATGCATTATACAGGACCAACTCTGTTCTTCTAGCAGGAGAAACTCACCAGACCCTGCACAATGTATAGAATATATAGAAGAGCTCAGCTGGCCATGGATAATGCCGAGTTACATCTTTACACACTGTCACTTTATAGCAATGCATTATACGGGGCTAACTCTGTTCTTCTAGCAGGAGAAACTCACCAGACCCTGCACAATGTATAGAATATATAGAAGAGCTCAGCTGGCCATGGATAATACAGAGTTACATCTTTACACACTGTCACTTTATAACAATACATTATACAGGGCCAACTCTGTTCATCTAGCAGGAGAAACTCACCAGGCCCTGTACAATGTATAGAAGAATATATAGAAGAGCTTAGCTGGCCATGGATAATACAGAGTTACATCTTTACACACTGTCACTTTATAACAATGCATTATACAGGGCCAACTCTGTTCATCTAGCAGGAGAAACTCACCAGACCCTGCACAATGTATAGAAGAATATATAGAGAGCTCAGCTGGCCATGGATAATGTAGAGTTACATCTTTACACACTGTCACTTTATAACAATACATTATACAGGGCCAACTCTGTTCTACTAGCTGGAGAAACTCACCAGACCCTGCACAATGTATAGATAATATATAGAAGAGCTCAGCTGGCCATGGATAATGCAGAGTTACAACTTTACGCACTGTCACTTTATAACAATGCATTATACAGGACCAACTCTGTTCTTCTAGCAGGAGAAACTCGCCAGACCCTGCACAATGTATAGAAGAATATATAGAAGAGCTCAGCTGGCCATGGATAATGCAGAGTTACATCTTTACACACTGTCACTTTATAACAATGCATTATACAGGACCAACTCTGTTCTTCTAGCAGGAGAAATTCACCAGACCCTGCACAATGTATAGAAGAATATATAGAAGAGCTCAGCTGGCCATGGATAATGCAGAGCTACATCTTTACACATTGTCACTATATAACAATGCATTATACAGGGCCAACTCTGTTCTTCTAGCAGGAGAAACTCACCAGGCCCTGCACAATGTATATAATATACAGAAGAGCTCAGCTGGCCATGGATAATGCAGAGTTACATCTTTACACACTGTCACTTTATAACAATGCATTATACAGGGCCAACTCTGTTCTTCTAGCAGGAGAAACTCACCAGGCCCTGCACAATGTATATAATATATAGAAGAGCTCAGCTGGCCATGGATAATGCAGAGCTACATCTTTACACACTGTCACTTTATAACAATGCATTATACAGGGCCAACTCTGTTCTTCTAGCAGGAGAAACTCACCAGGCCCTGCACAATGTATATAATATATAGAAGAGCTCAGCTGGCCATGGATAATGCAGAGTTACATCTTTACACACTGTCACTTTATAACAATGCATTATACAGGACCAACTCTGTTCTTCTAGCAGGAGAAACTCACCAGACCCTGCACAATGTATAGAAGAATATATAGAAGAGCTCAGCTGGCCATGGATAATGCAGAGTTACATCTTTACACACTGTCATTTTATAACAATGCATTATACAGGGCCAACTCTGTTCTTCTAGCAGGAGAAACTCACCAGACCCTGCACAATGTATAGAAGAATATATAGAAGAGCTCAGCTGGCCATGGATAATGCAGAGTTACATCTTTACACACTGTCACTTTATAACAATGCATTATACAGGGCCAACTCTGTTCTTCTAGCAGGAGAAACTCACCAGACACTGCACAATGTATAGAAGAATATATAGAAGAGCTCAGCTGGCCATGGATAATGCAGAGTTACATCTTTACACACTGTCACTTTATAACAATGCATTATACAGGGCCAACTCTGTTCTTCTAGCAGGAGAAACTCACCAGACCCTGCACAATGTATAGAATATATAGAAGAGCTCAGCTGGCCATGGATAATGCAGAGTTACATCTTTACACACCGTCACTTTATAACAATGCATTATACAGGACCAACTCTGTTCTTCTAGCAGGGGAAACTCACCAGACCCTGCACAATGTATAGAAGAATATATAGAAGAGCTCAGCTGGCCATGGATAATGCAGAGTTACATCTTTACACACTGTCACTTTATAACAATGCATTATACAGGACCAACTCTGTTCTTCTAGCAGGGGAAACTCACCAGACCCTGCACAATGTATAGAAGAATATATAGAAGACCTCAGCTGGCCATGGATAATACAGAGTTACATCTTTACACACTGTCACTTTATAACAATACATTATACAGGACCAACTCTGTTCTTCTAGCAGGAGAAACTCACCAGGCCCTGCACAATGTATAGATAATATATAGAAGAGCTCAGCTGGCCATGGATAATGCAGAGTTACATCTTTACACACTGTCACTTTATAACAATACATTATACAGGGCCAACTCTTTTCATCTAGCAGGAGAAACTCACCAGGCCCTGTACAATGTATAGAAGAATATATAGAAGAGCTCAGCTGGCCATGGATAATGTAGAGTTACATCTTTACACACTGTCACTTTATAACAATACATTATACAGGGCCAACTCTGTTCTTCAAGCAGGAGAAACTCACCAGACCCTGCACAATGTATAGAGGAATATATAGAGAGCTCAGCTGGCCATGGATAATGCAGAGTTACATCTTTACACACTGTCACTTTATAACAATGCAATATACAGGGCCAACTCTGTTCTTCTAGCAGGAGAAACTCACCAGGCCCTGCACAATGTATAGAAGAATATTTAGAAGAGCTCATCTGGCCATGGATAATGCAGAGTTACATCTTTACACACTGTCACTATATAACAATGCATTATACAGGACCAACTCTGTTCTTCTAGCAGGAGAAACTCACCAGGCCCTGCACAATGTATAGATAATATATAGAAGAGCTCAGCTGGCCATGGATAATGTAGAGTTACATCTTTACACACTGTCACTTTATAACAATGCATTATACAGGGCCAACTCTGTTCTTCTAGCAGGAGAAACTCACCAGACCCTGCACAATGTATAGAAGAATATATTGAAGAGCTCAGCTGGCCATGGATAATGCCGAGTTACATCTTTACACACTGTCACTTTATAACAATACATTATACAGGGCCAACTCTGTTCTTCAAGCAGGAGAAACTCACCAGACCCTGCACAATGTATAGAGGAATATATAGAGAGCTCAGCTGGCCATGGATAATGCAGAGATACATCTTTACACACTGTCACTATATAACAATGCATTATACAGGGCCAACTCTGTTCTTCTAGCAGGAGAAACTCACCAGTCCCTGCACAATGTATAGATAATATATAGAAGAGCTCAGCTGGCCATGGATAATGTAGAGTTACATCTTTACACACTGTCACTTTATAACAATGCATTATACAGGGCCAACTCTGTTCTTCTAGCAGGAGAAACTCACCAGACCCTGCACAATGTATAGAAGAATATATTGAAGAGCTCAGCTGGCCATGGATAATGCCGAGTTACATCTTTACACACTGTCACTTTATAACAATACATTATACAGGGCCAACTCTGTTCTTCAAGCAGGAGAAACTCACCAGACCCTGCACAATGTATAGAGGAATATATAGAGAGCTCAGCTGGCCATGGATAATGCAGAGTTACATCTTTACACACTGTCACTTTATAACAATGCAATATACAGGGCCAACTCTGTTCTTCTAGCAGGAGAAACTCACCAGACCCTGCACAATGTATAGAAGAATATATAGAAGAGCTCAGCTGGCCATGGATAATGTAGAGTTACATCTTTACACACTGTCACTTTATAACAATGCATTATACAGGGGCAACTCTGTTCTTCTAGCAGGAGAAACTCACCAGGCCCTGCACAATGTATAGAAGAATATATAGAAGAGCTCAGCTGGCCATGGATAATGCAGAGTTACATCTTTACACACTGTCACTTTATAACAATGCGTTATACAGGACCAACTCTGTTCTTCTAGCAGGAGAAACTCACCAGACCCTGCACAATGTATAGATAATATATAGAAGAGCTCAGCTGGCCATGGATAATGCAGAGTTACATCTTTACACACTGTCACTTTATAACAATGCATTATACAGGGGCAACTCTGTGTAGGGTCTAGTGAGTTTCTCCTGCTAGAAGAACAGAGTTGGCCCTGTATAATGCATTGTTATAAAGTGACAGTGTGTAAAGATGTAACTCTGCATTATCCATGGCCAGCTGAGATCTTCTATATATTCTTCTATACATTGTGCAGGGTCTGGTGAGTTTCTCCTGCTAGAAGAACAGAGTTGGTCCTGTATAATGCATTGTTATATAGTGACAGTGTGTAAAGATGTAACTCTACATTATCCATGGCCAGCTGAGCTCTTCTATATATTCTTCTATACATTGTGCAGGGTCTGGTGAGTTTCTCCTGCTAGAAGAACAATGTATATAATATATAGAAGAGCTCAGCTGGCCATGGATAATGCAGAGTTACATCTTTACATACTGTCACTTTATAACAATACATTACACAGGGCCAACTCTGTTCATCTAGCAGGAGAAACTCACCAGGCCCTGCACAATGTATAGAAGAATATATAGAAGAGCTCAACTGGCCATGGATAATACAGAGTTACATCTTTACACACTGTCACTTTATAACAATGTATTATACATGACCAACTCTGTTCTTCTAGCAGGAGAAACTCACCAGACCCTGCACAATGTATAGAAGAATATATAGAAGAGCTCAGCTGGCCATGGATAATACAGAGTTACATCTTTACACACTGTCACTTTATAACAATGCATTATACAGGGCCAACTCTGTTCTTCTAGCAGGAGAAACTCACCAGACCCTGCACAATGTATAGAAGAATATATAGAAGAGCTCAGCTGGCCATGGATAATGCAGAGTTACATCTTTACACACTGTCACTTTATAACAATACATTATACAGGACCAACTCTGTTCTTCTAGCAGGAGAAACTCACCAGGCCCTGCACAATGTATAGAATATATATAGAAGAGCTCAGCTGGCCATGGATAATGCAGAGTTACATCTTTACACACTGTCACTATATAACAATACATTATACAGGGCCAACTCTGTTCTTCTAGCAGGAGAAACTCACCAGACCCTGCACAATGTATAGAAGAATATATAGAAGAGCTCAGCTGGCCATGGATAATGCACAGTTAATGATATATAGTCAGTGAATATCAGGGTTTAAATCAAACTTAATATTTGCTCACCTCCTGTCATCCAAAGTCCAGTCAGCGCTAAAGTAGGTGAAAAAATGGCAGAGAGGATTCTGGGTACACAGGCGCTGACAATACGCCGCGTCTGGAGCCTTCATGATGCCGAGCAGGGAGCCAGTAAAGGTGGAGTCCGGCATGAAAAGGGAAGAACACGTGACAGAGCCTGGAGATTAAAAAATAAGAGAGAATTGGAGAGAAGAAAGCTGGGCATTTCCCAATAACTACCAGCACAGTGCCAAGCTCCACACACACACTGTATGACTACCAGCACACTGTATAACTACCAGCACAGTGCCAAGCTCCACACTGTATAACTACCAGCACAGTGCCAAGCTCCACACACACACTGTATGACTACCAGCACACTGTATAACTACCAGCACAGTGCCAAGCTCCACACTGTATAACTACCAGCACAGTGCCAAGCTCCACACACACACTGTATGACTACCAGCACACTGTATAACTACCAGCACAGTGCCAAGCTCCACACTGTATGACTACCAGCACAGTGCCAAGCTCCACACTGTATAACTTCCAGCACAGTGCCAAGCTCCACACTGTATAACTTCCAGCACAGTGCCAAGCTCCACACACACACTGTATGACTACCCGCACACTGTATAACTACCAGCACAGTGCCAAGCTCCACACACTCACTGTATAACTACCAGTAGAGTGCCAAGCTCCACACACACACTGTATGACTACCAGCACAGTGCCAAGCTCCACACACACACTGTATGACTACAAGTATACTGTACAACTACCAGCACAGTGCCAAGCTCCACACACTCACTGTATGACTACCAGCACAGTGCCAAGCTCCACACACACACTGTATGACTACCAGCACAGTGCCAAGTCCACACACACACACTGTATGACTACCAGCACACTGTATAATTACCAGCACAGTGAAAAGCTCCACACACACACTGTATGACTACCAGCACACTGTATAATTACCAGCACAGTGCCAAGTCCACACACACAATGTATGACTACCAGCACACTGTATAATTACCAGCACAGTGCCAAGCTCCACACACACACACACTGTATGACTACCAGCACACTGTATAATTACCAGCACAGTGCCAAGCTCCACACACACACTGTATAATTACCAGCACAGTGCCAAGCTCCACACACACACTGTATGACCACCAGTACACTGTATTACTACCAGCACAGTGCCAAGCTCCACACACACTGTATGACTACCAGCACACTGTATAACTACCAGCACAGTGCCAAGCTCCACACACTCACTGTATGACTACCAGTACACTGTATGACTACCAGCACACTGTATAATTACCAGCACAGTGCCAAGCTCCACACACACTGTATAACTACCAGCACAGTGCCAAGCTCCACACACACACTGTATGACTACCAGCACACTGTATAATTACCAGCACAGTGCCAAGTCCACACACACACTGTATGACTACCAGCACACTGTATAATTACCAGCACAGTGCCAAGCTCCACACACACACTGTATGACTACCAGCACACTGTATAATTACCAGCACAGTGCCAAGCTCCACACACACACTGTATAACTACCAGCACAGTGCCAAGCTCCACACACTCACTGTATGACTACCAGTACACTGTATAACTACCAGCACAGTGCCGAGTCCACACACACACTGTATGACTACCAGCACACTGTATAATTACCAGCACAGTACCAAGCTCCACACACACTGTATAACTACCAGCACAGTGCCAAGCTCCACACACTCACTGTATGACTACCAGCACACTGTATAACTACCAGCACAGTGCCAAGCTCCACACACACTGTATGACTACCAGCACAGTGCCAAGCTCCACACAATGTATGACTACCAGTACAATGTATAACTACCAGCACAGTGCCAAGCTCCACACACACTGTATGACTACCAGCACAGTTCCAAGCTCCACACACTCACTGTATAACTACCAGCACAGTGCCAAGCTCCACACACACACTGTATGACTACCAGTACACTGTATAACTACCAGCACAGTGCCAAGCTCTACACACACACTGTATGACTACCAGCACACTGTATAATTACCAGCACAGTGCCAAGCTCCACACATACACTGTATGAGTACAAGCACACTGTATAACTACCAGTAGAGTGCCAAGCTCCACACACACACACTGTATGACTACCAGCACAGTGCCAAGCTCCACACACTCACTGTATGACTACCAGTACACTGTATAACTACCAGCACAGTGCCAAGCTCCACACACACACACACTGTATAACTACCAGCACAGTGCCAAGCTCCACACACACTGTATGACTACCAGCACAGTGCCAAGCTCCACACACTGTATGACTACCAGTACACTGTATTACTACCAGCACAGTGCCAAGCTCCACACACTCACTGTATGACTACCAGTACACTGTATAACTACCAGCACAGTGCCAAGCTCCACACACACACACACTGTATAACTACCAGCACAGTGCCAAGCTCCACACACACTGTATGACTACCAGCACAGTGCCAAGCTCCACACACTGTATGACTACCAGTACAATGTATAACTACCAGCACAGTGCCAAGCTCCACACACACTGTATGACTACCAGCACAGTTCCAAGCTCCACACACTCACTGTATAACTACCAGCACAGTGCCAAGCTCCACACACACACTGTATGACTACCAGTACACTGTATAACTACCAGCACAGTGCCAAGCTCTACACACACACTGTATGACTACCAGCACACTGTATAATTACCTGCACAGTGCCAAGCTCCACACACACACTGTATGACTACCAGCACACTGTATAATTACCAGCACAGTGCCAAGCTCCACACACACACTGTATAATTACCAGCACAGTGCCATGCTCCACACACACACTGTATGACCACCAGTACACTGTATTACTACCAGCACAGTGCCAAGCTCCACACACACACTGTATAACTACCAGCACAGTGCCAAGCTCCACACACTCACTGTATGACTACCAGTACACTGTATAACTACCAGCTCAGTGCCGAGTCCACACACACACTGTATGACTACCAGCACACTGTATAATTACCAGCACAGTGCCAAGCTCCACACACACTGTATAACTACCAGCACAGTGCCAAGCTCCACACACTCACTGTATGACTACCAGCACACTGTATAACTACCAGCACAGTGCCAAGCTCCACACACTCACTGTATGACTACCAGCACACTGTATAACTACCAGCACAGTGCCGAGTCCACACACACACTGTATGACTACCAGCACACTGTATAATTACCAGCACAGTGCCAAGCTCCACACACACTGTATGACTACCAGCACAGTTCCAAGCTCCACACACTCACTGTATAACTACCAGCACAGTGCCAAGCTCTACACACACACTGTATGACTACCAGCACACTGTATAACTACCAGCACAGTGCCAAGCTCCACACACTCACTGTATGACTACCAGCACACTGTATAACTACCAGCACAGTGCCGAGTCCACACACACACTGTATGACTACCAGCACACTGTATAATTACCAGCACAGTGCCAAGCTCCACACACACTGTATGACTACCAGCACAGTTCCAAGCTCCACACACTCACTGTATAACTACCAGCACAGTGCCAAGCTCTACACACACACTGTATGACTACCAGCACACTGTATAATTACCAGCACAGTGCCAAGCTCCACACATACACTGTATGAGTACAAGCACACTGTATAACTACCAGTAGAGTGCCAAGCTCCACACACACACACTGTATGACTACCAGCACAGTGCCAAGCTCCACACACTCACTGTATGACTACCAGTACACTGTATAACTACCAGCACAGTGCCAAGCTCCACACACACACACACTGTATAACTACCAGCACAATGCCAAGCTCCACACACACTGTATGACTACCAGCACAGTGCCAAGCTCCACACACTGTATGACTGACTACCAGTACACTGTATAACTACCAGCACAGTGCCAAGCTCCACACACTCACTGTATGACTACCAGTACACTGTATAACTACCAGCACAGTGCCAAGCTCCACACACACACACTGTATAACTACCAGCACAGTGCCAAGCTCCACACACACTGTATGACTACCAGCACAGTGCCAAGCTCCACACACTGTATGACTACCAGTACAATGTATAACTACCAGCACAGTGCCAAGCTCCACACACACTGTATGACTACCAGCACAGTTCCAAGCTCCACACACTCACTGTATAACTACCAGCACAGTGCCAAGCTCCACACACACACTGTATGACTACCAGTACACTGTATAACTACCAGCACAGTGCCAAGCTCTACACACACACTGTATGACTACCAGCACACTGTATAACTACCAGCACAGTGCCAAGCTCCACACACACTGTATGACTACCAGCACAGTGCCAAGCTCCACACACACACACACTGTATGACTACCAGCACACTGTATAACTACCAGCACAGTGCCAAGCTCCACACATACACTGTATGACTACCAGCACACTGTATAATAACCAGCACAGTGCCAAGCTCCACACACACTGTATGACTTCCAGCACAGTGCCAAGCTCCACTCACTCACTGTATGACTACCAGTACACTGTATAACTACCAGCAAAGTGCCAAGCTCCACACACACACACTGTATGACTACCAGCACACGGTATAATTACCAGCACAGTGCCAAGCTCCACACACACTGTATGACTACCAGTACACTGTATAACTACCAGCACAGTGCCAAGCTCCACACACACTGTATGACTACCAGCACAGTTCCAAGCTCCACACACTCACTGTATAACTACCAGCAAAGTGCCAAGCTCCACACACACACTGTATAACTACCAGTACACTGTATAACTACCAGTACACTGTATAACTACCAGCACAGTGCCAAGCTCTACACACACACTGTATGACTACCAGCACACTGTATAACTACCAGCACAGTTCCAAGTCCACACACACACACTGTATAACTACCAGTACACTGTATAACTACCAGCACAGTGCCAAGCTCCACACACACTGTATGACTACCAGCACAGTGCCAAGCTCCACACACTCACTGTATGTCTACCAGCACACTGTATAATTACCAGCACAGTGCCAAGTCCATACACACACTGTAAGACTACCAGCACACTGTATAATTACCAGCACAGTGCCAAGCTCCACACACACACACTGTAAGACTACCAGCACACTGTATAATTACCAGCACAGTGCCAAGCTCCACACACATTGTATGACTACCAGCACAGTGCCAAGCTCCACACACTCACTTTATGACTACCAGTATACTGTACAACTACCAGCACAGTGCCAAGTCCACACACACACTGTATGACTACCAGCACACTGTATAATTACCAGCACAGTGCCAAGCTCCACACACACACACACACTGTATAATTACCAGCACAGTGCCAAGCTCCACACACACACACACTGTATAATTACCAGCACAGTGCCAAGCTCCACACACACACTGTATAACTACCAGCAGAGTGCCAAGCTCCACACACACTGTATGACTACCAGCACACTGTATAACTACCAGCACAGTGCCAAGCTCCACACACTCACTGTATGACTACCAGTACACTGTATAACTACCAGCACAGTGCCGAGTCCACACACACACACTGTATGACTACCAGCACACTGTATAATTACCAGCACAGTGCCAAGCTCCACACATACACTGTATGAGTACCAGCACACTGTATAACTACCAGTAGAGTGCCAAGCTCCACACACACACACACTGTATGACTACCAGCACAGTGCCAAGCTCCACACACACACACTGTATGACTACCAGTACACTGTATAACTACCAGCACAGTGCCAAGTCCACACACACACTGTATGACTACCAGCACACTGTATAACTACCAGCACAGTGCCAAGCTCCACACACACTGTATGACTACCAGCACAGTGCCAAGCTCCACACACTCACTGTATGACTACCAGTACACTGTATAACTACCAGCACAGTGCCAAGTCCACACACACACTGTATGACTACCAGCACACTGTATAACTACCAGCACAGTGCCAAGCTCCACACACACAATGTATGACTACCAGCACACTGTATAACTACCAGCACAGTGCCAAGCTCCACACACACTGTATGACTACCAGCACAGTGCCAAGCTCCACACACACACTGTATGACTACCAGCACACTGTATAATTACCAGCACAGTGCCAAGCTCCACACACACTGTATGACTACCAGCAGAGTGCCAAGCTCCACACACTGTATGACTACCATTACACTGTATAACTACCAGCACAGTGCCAAGCTCCACACACACTGTATGACTACCAGCACAGTTCCAAGCTCCACACACTCACTGTATAACTACCAGCATAGTGCCAAGCTCCACACACACACTGTATGACTACCAGTACACAGTATAACTACCAGCACAGTGCCAAGCTCCACACACACTGTATGACTACCAGCACAGTGCCAAGTTTCACACACACTCACTGTATAACTACCAGCACAGTGCCAAGCTCCACACACTCACTGTATAACTACCAGCATAGCGCCAAGCTCCACACACTCACTGTATAACTACCAGCACAGTGACAAGCTCCACACACACACTGTATGACTACCAGTACAGTGCCAAGCTCCACACACACACTGTATGACTACCAGTACACTGTATAACTACCAGTACACTGTATAACTACCAGCACAGTGCCAAGCTCTACACACACACTGTATGACTACCAGCACACTGTATAATTACCAGCACAGTGCCAAGCTCCACACACACACTGTATGAGTACCAGCACACTGTATAACTACCAGTAGAGTGCCAAGCTCCACACACACACTGTATGACTACCAGCACAGTGCCAAGCTCCACACACACACTGTATGACTACCAGTACACTGTATAACTACCAGCACAGTGCCAAGTCCACACACACACTGTATAACTACCAGCACACTGTATAATTACCAGCACAGTGCCAAGCTCCACACACACACTGTATGAGTACCAGCACACTGTATAACTACCAGTAGAGTGCCAAGCTCCACACACACACACACTGTATGACTACCAGCACAGTGCCAAGCTCCACACACACACTGTATGTCTACCAGTACACTGTATAACTACCAGCACAGTGCCAAGCTCCACACACACTGTATGACTACCAGCACAGTGCCAAGCTCCACACACTCACTGTATGACTACCAGCACACTGTATAATTACCAGCACAGTGCCAAGCTCCACACACATTGTATGACTACCAGCACAGTGCCAAGTCCATACACACACTGTATGACTACCAGCACACTGTATAAATACCAACAGAGTGACCATATCTTATATATAGGATAGCCTTATACCTATCCCACGCATGCTTAAACTGCTTCACTGTATTAACCTCTACCACTTCTACTGGAAGACTATTCCATACATCCACTACCCTCTCAGTAATGTAATACTTTCATTAGTCCCTGGCCTTATCTTATATCAAGGATAGCCTTATACCTATCCCATGCATGCTTAAACTGCTTCACTGTATTAACCTCTACCACTTCTACTGGAAGACTATTCCATACATCCACTACCCTCTCAGTAATGTAATACTTTCATTAGTCCCTGGGCTTATCTTATATCTAGGATAGCCTTATACCTATCTCATGCATGCTTAAACTCCTTCACTGTATTAACCTCTACCACTTCTACTGGAAGACTATTCCATACATCCACTACCCTCTCAGTAATGTAATACTTTCATTAGTCCCTGGCCTTATCTTATATCTAGGATAGCCTTATACCTATCCCATGCATGCTTAAACTCCTTCACTGTATTAACCTCTACCACTTCTACTGGAGGACTATTCCATACATCCACTACCCTCTCAGTAATGTAATACTCTCATTAGTCCCTGGCCTTATCTTATATCTAGGATAGCCTTATACCTATCCCATGCATGCTTAAACTCCGTCACTGTATTAACCTCTACCACTTCTACTGGAAGACTATTCCATACATCCACTACCCTCTCAGTAATGTAATACTTTCATTAGTCCCTGGCCTTATCTTATATCTAGGATAGCCTTATACCTATCCCATGCATGCTTAAACTCCTTCACTGTATTAACCTCTACCACTTCTACTGGAAGACTATTCCATACATCCACTAACCTCTCAGTAATGTAATACTTTCATTAGTCCCTGACCTTATCTTATATCTAGGATAGCCTTATACCTATCCCATGCATGCTTAAACTCCTTCACTGTATTAACCTCTACCACTTCTACTGGAAGACTATTCCATACATCCACTACCCTCTCAGTAATGTAATACTTTCATTAGTCCCTGGCCTTATCTTATATCTAGGATAGCCTTATACCTATCCCACGCATGCTTAAACTCCTTCACTGTATTAACCTCTACCACTTCTACTGGAAGACTATTCCATACATCCACTACCCTCTCAGTAATGTAATACTTTCATTAGTCCCTGGCCTTATCTTATATCTAGGATAGCCTTATACCTATCCCATGCATGCTTAAACTTCTTCACTGTATTAACCTCTACCACTTCTACTGGAAGACTATTCCATGCATCCACTACCCTCTCAGTAATGTAATACTTTCATTAGTCCCTGACCTTATCTTATATCTAGGATAGCCTTATACCTATCCCATGCATGCTTAAACTCCTTCACTATATTAACCTCTACCACTTCTACTGGAAGACTATTCCATACATCCACTACCCTCTCAGTAATGTAATACTTTCATTAGTCCCTGGCCTTATCTTATATCTAGGATAGCCTTATACCTATCCCATGCATGCTTAAACTCCTTCACTGTATTAACCTCTACCACTTCTACTGGAAGACTATTCCATGCATCCACTACCCTCTCAGTAATGTAATACTTTCATTAGTCCCTGACCTTATCTTATATATAGGATAGCTTTATACCTATCCCACGCATGCTTAAACTCCTTCACTGTATTAACCTCTACCACTTCTACTGGAAGACTATTCCATACATCCACTACCCTCTCAGTAAAGTAATACTTTCATTAGTCCCTGGCCTTATCTTATATCTAGGATAGCCTTATACCTATCCCATGCATGCTTAAACTCCTTCACTGTATTAACCTCTACCACTTCTACTGGAAGACTATTCCATACATCCACTACCCTCTCAGTAATGTAATACTTTCATTAGTCCCTGGCCTTATCTTATATCTAGGATAGCCTTATACCTATCCCATGCATGCTTAAACTCCTTCACTGTATTAACCTCTACCACTTCTACTGGAAGACTATTCCATACATCCACTACCCTCTCAGTAATCTAATACTTTCATTAGTCCCTGACCTTATCTTATATCTAGGATAGCCTTATACCTATCCCATGCATGCTTAAACTCCTTCACTGTATTAACCTCTACCACTTCTACTGGAAGACTATTCCATACATCCACTACCCTCTCAGTAACGTAATACTTTCATTAGTCCATGGCCTTATCTTATATCTAGGATAGCCTTATACCTATCCCATGCATGCTTAAACTCCTTCACTGTATTAACCTCTTCCACTTCTACTGGAAGACTATTCCATACATCCACTACCCTCTCAGTAAAGTAATACTTTCATTAGTCCCTGGCCTTATCTTATATCTAGGATAGCCTTATACCTATCCCATGCATGCTTAAACTCCTTCACTGTATTAACCTCTACCACTTCTACTGGAAGACTATTCCATGCATCCACTACCCTCTCAGTAATGTAATACTTTCATTAGTCCCTGACCTTATCTTATATCCAGGATAGCCTTATACCTATCCCATGCATGCTTAAACTCCATCACTGTATTAACCTCTACCACTCCTACTGGAAGACTATTCCATACATCCACTACCCTCTCAGTAATGTAATACTTTCATTAGTTCCTGACCTTATCTTATATCTAGGATAGCCTTATACCTATCCCACGCATGCTTAAACTCCTTCACTGTATTAACCTCTACCACTTCTACTGGAAGACTATTCCATGCATCCACTACCCTCTCAGTAATGTAATACTTTCATTAGTCCCTGACCTTATCTTATATCTAGGATAGCCTTATACCTATCCCATGCATGCTTAAACTCCTTCACTGTATTAACCTCTACCACTTCTACTGGAAGACTATTCCATGCATCCACTACCCTCTCAGTAATGTTATACTTTCATTAGTCCCTGACCTTATCTTATATCTAGGATAGCCTTATACCTATCCCATGGATGCTTAAACTGCTTCACTGTATTAACCTCTACCACTTCTACTGGAAGACTATTCCATACATCCACTACCCTCTCAGTAATGTAATACTTTCATTAGTCCCGGGCCTTATCTTATATCTAGGATTGCCTTATACCTCTCCCATGCATGCTTAAACTCCATCACTGTATTAACCTCTACCACTTCTACTGGAAGACTATTCCATACACCCACTACCCTCTCAGTAATGTTATACTTTCATTAGTCCCTGGCCTTATCTTATATCTAGGATAGCCTTATACCTATCCCATGGATGCTTAAACTGCTTCACTGTATTAACCTCTACCACTTCTACTGGAAGACTATTCCATACATCCACTACCCTCTCAGTAATGTAATACTTTCATTAGTCCCTGGCCTTATCTTATATCTAGGATAGCCTTATACCTATCCCATGCATGCTTAAACTACTTCACTGTATTAACCTCTACCACTTCTACTGGAAGACTATTCCATACCTCCACTACCCTCTCAGTAATGTAATACTTTCATTAGTCCCTGGCCTTATCTTATATCTAGGATAGCCTTATACCTATCCCATGCATGCTTAAACTCCATCACTGTATTAACCTCTACCACTTCTACTGGAAGACTATTCCATGCATCCACTACCCTCTCAGTAATGGAATACTTCCTGATATTACGTTTGCCCCTCTAACATACTATTACGTATTTCAGGCATATTCTGGGTTGCAGTATATGGTGACTTTATAATAATAGTACCAAACATTATATGTAAATTATTATTATAATGCTGTATAAAAACACTGGATCCGTTTTCTATTAAAGGTTCTGTATCACCTGAACACAGTCCTTACTGCGTGTGTAGAGTATAAAACAATGATTGCTAATGATCTATACCTTGTGTTATTACATGTGTGTGTGGTGTCCCCTGCTGATGACATCACTGGTGTGACATTCCTGCAATGTTTAGATCATGTTATATTCTCTACCTTCACAGTAAAAGCAATGTTTAGGTGATAAAGTGACTTACCAGGTCCCCTATGTGTTATATATATATATATCTAATTCCCCAGCATGTTGGTACAGACACAGTTACTCTATGAAGCGTCTGTATAAAGCCCTAGAAGTGAGACATACTGTAGTTCGTCATTTCCTCCCATCAGACAAACATGACTCCGAGGCAGCCCCATGGTCTCAGTGTTGGTTGTAATGACCCCCAGACTGATTACTCCCTCCTTGTGTTATACTAATGTCACTGGGTCTGGGGTGTGTAGAACAGAATGGTTTCTAGTTATTCCTCTGCTCTAGATACAGTGTTTACTGGATTCACTGATTTTCGAACATTCAGATATCATTTTTAACACTTTTTTTAACACATTTCATACAGTTCCACATAAAAGGTTACGCTACACATTGAGAGAAATTAGTTTGGGGCAAATGTGTGTAAGTGGATTGAAAATTGGCTAAAAGATAGAATGCAGAGGGTTGTTGTAAACGGATAATCTCTAAACTAGAACAAGTGCAAAGGAGAGCTACAAAACTAATAAGGGGATTGGAGGATCTTAGTTATGAAGAGAGACTTAAAAAATTGTATTTATATACGTTAGAAAAAAGGCGTCTCAGATGGGATATGATAACATTATATAAATATGTGCAGGGCCAATATAAGGAGCTCTCCAGGGACCTGTTCATTAATAGAAATGTACAAAGAACAAAAGCTGGAATGATAGGTAAAAGGGTTGAACTTGATGGACTTGTGTCTTTTTTCAACCTAACTTACTATGTTGGTGCACATTACAGTGTGTTTTATAGCTGTGGAGTCAGTGATACACAAACTGTACATTACTGGATCTTTACCCATGCTTTACTCATACATTACCCTTGTTTTACTCATACATTACCCATGTTTTACTCATACATTACCCTTGTTTTACTCATACATTACCCTTGTTTTACTCATACATTACCCTTGTTTTACTCATACATTACCCTTGTTTTACTCATACATTACCCATGTTTTACTCATACATTACCCATGTTTTACTCATACATTACCCTTGTTTTACTCATACTTTACCCATGTTTTACTCACTCATACATTACTTTACATTACTCACTCATCAAGCCTGCAGCAAATCCTGAAGTAGTGTTGAAAGCACGGGTTATAGAGTCTGGTGTGCCAGTGCTGCTAGACTTCATCTGGCAGGTGTACCTGTAAGGAGGGATGACATATGACACAGGCTGGGGTAGGTACAGACTCACAGGCTGGGGTAGGTACAGACACACAGGCTGGGGTAGGTACAGACACACAGGCTGGGGTAGGTACAGACACACAGGCTGGGGTAGGTACAGACACACAGGCTGGGGTAGGTACAGACACACAGGCTGGGGTAGGTACAGACACACAGGCTGGGGTAGGTACAGACACACAGGCTGGGGTAGGTACAGACACACAGGCTGGGGTAGGTACAGACACACAGGCTGGGGTAGGTACAGACACACAGGCTGGGGTAGGTACAGACACACAGTCTGGGGTAGGTACAGACACACAGTCTGGGGTAGGTACAGACACACAGTCTGGGGTAGGTACAGACACACAGTCTGGGGTAGGTACAGACACACAGTCTGGGGTAGGTACAGACACACAGTCTGGGGTAGGTACAGACACACAGTCTGGGGTAGGTACAGACACACAGTCTGGGGTAGGTACAGACACACAGGATGGGGTAGGTACAGACACACAGGATGGGGTTGGTACAGACACACAGGATGGGGTTGGTACAGACAATGGTCTGTGGGCAATGGGGTCTGTACCGGTTTTGTAGGATGCTCCAGGTCCCACTATAGAAGGTGAAGTATTTGCAATCTGGGTTCTGTGAGCACATTACATGGCAACTCTCAGCATCCTCAGCCATGATCCGAGCAACCTCTGTGCCAGAAAACACCAGGTCTGGATATAAGAGTAATGTGCAGTTCTGTTCACCTGCGAATGAGATGCGAAGAAGCATTACCACCCATCAATTCCCGCAACATGCCAGGACGCAAGCCATGTACCACCCATCCATTCCCGCCAACATGACAAGACGCAAGCCATGTACCACCCATCCATTCCCGCCAACATGCCAGGACGCAAGCCATGTACCACCCATCCATTCCCGCCAACATGACAAGACGCAAGCCATGTACCACCCATCCATTCCCGCCAACATGACAAGACGCAAGCCATGTACCACCCATCCATTCCCGCCAACATGCCAGGACGCAATAAATGTACCACCCATCCATTCCCGCCAACATGCCAGGACGCAAGCCATGTACCACCCATCCATTCCCGCCAACATGCCAGGACGCAATAAATGTACCACCCATCGATTCCCACAACATGCCAGGACGCAAGCCATGTACCACCCATCCATTCCCGCCAACATGCCAGGACGCAAGCCATGTACCACCCATCCATTCCCGCCAACATGCCAAGACGCAAGCCATGTACCACCCATCCATTCCCGCCAACATGCCAAGACGCAAGCCATGTACCACCCATCCATTCCCGCCAACATGCCAAGACGCAAGCCATGTACCACCCATCCATTCCCGCCAACATGCCAGGACGCAAGCCATGTACCACCCATCAATTCCCGCCAACATGACAAGACGCAAGCCATGTACCACCCATCCATTCCCGCCAACATGCCAGGACGCAAGCCATGTACCACCCATCCATTCCCGCCAACATGCCAGGACGCAATAAATGTACCACCCATCGATTCCCACAACATGCCAGGACGCAAGCCATGTACCACCCATCCATTCCCGCCAACATGCCAGGACGCAAGCCATGTACCACCCATCCATTCCCGCCAACATGCCAAGACGCAAGCCATGTACCACCCATCCATTCCCGCCAACATGCCAAGACGCAAGCCATGTACCACCCATCCATTCCCGCCAACATGCCAAGACGCAAGCCATGTACCACCCATCCATTCCCGCCAACATGCCAGGACGCAAGCCATGTACCACCCATCCATTCCCGCCAACATGCCAGGACGCAAGCCATGTACCACCCATCCATTCCCGCCAACATGCCAGGACGCAAGCCATGTACCACCCATCCATTCCCGCCAACATGCCAAGACGCAAGCCATGTACCACCCATCCATTCCCGCCAACATGCCAGGACGCAAGCCATGTACCACCCATCCATTCCCGCCAACATGCCAGGATGTAAGCCATGTACCACCCATCTGTTCCCGCCAATATGACAAGACGCAAGCCCTGTACCACCCATCCATTCCCGAGAAAACAAGCCATGTACCACCCATCTGTTCCCGCCAATATGACAAGACGCAATCCCTGTACCACCCATCCATTCCCGAGAAAACAAGCCATGTACCACCCATCTGTTCCCACCAATATGACAAGACGCAAGCCATGTACCACCTATACATCCCCACCAACATGCCAGGATGCAAGCCATGTACCACCCATCATTTCCGCCCAACATGCCAACACTCAATCCATGTACCATCCATCCATTCCTACCAACATGACAAGACGCAAACCACGTACCACCCGTCCATTCCCAACAGCATGCCAGGATGTAATCCATGTACCACCCATTCATTCCCACCAACATGTTAATCAAACAAGCCAAGTTTGTATGAAGGTTTGGGTAGAGGCTAGTTGGTTTGGTGTGGTTGGTAAAAGGGTTTGGGTAAATGTTAGTTGGTTGAATGTGGTTGGAATACGTTTGGGTAGAGGTTAGTTGGCTGGGTGTTGCTGATATAATGTTTTGGGTAGAGTTAAGTTGGCTGTTTTTGGTTGGTATAAGGGTTTGGATAGAAGTTCACTGATTGGATGTGGCTGGTATCAAGGTTTGGGTAGAGGTTAGTTGGCTGGGTATGTGTAACGGACCGTCTACCGGACGTAGTAGGCCCTCTGTCTGTTGTGGGAAATCACTTCCTTAGCCCCCACTTACAGCTCAGCATTCACCCAGCAAGTCTTTCCTGGACCCTTGCTCTCTGTACCCAAATAGACAGGACATCTAGCAGTTAGGTACAGCAAGATTGAACTACTCTTTTATTTGTGTAACAACACAGACTTATATAAAGACATACACATGACATCACAGACATTAGTATACAATGGGGGGGAATGGAACTAAACATAGATCTCCAACTAACTGGGGCTAGAAAAACATTAGACATTCAGACTGCAAACCAAATAGGAATTAACATAGAGTGAGTAGACCTAATTACAATACACACAGTAATGTACACAACATAATCAGTTTACCAGTTAATCCAGTTACTACAGAACAATGGATGTTGGAGTAAACTATTGGAGTCACTGTCACATTATAACCCTTCAGAGTGGTCTACTCACAGAATTAAACATTACACATAAACCAATATACTAACAGAATATAACTAACTAACAATATTAACGTATAGTGCTATGGCACATCCATTACCCAGGTAGTCCGTTCATTTGTGAGTTGGTTGGCAGAAAGGCACGAACAAGCCTTTCTGCAGGGGAAAATGCAAGCCTTTACCATGGGGCCATAGTCCAGAGGCAGCAGGCGAGAAACCAGGCTTCTCCAGAACATAGTGGCGAGGGTGGTTCCGCCACAGTATGGTTGGTATAAATGTTTGGGTAGAGGTTAGTAAGCTGGTTTTGGTTGGTATAAGGGGTTTGGGTAGAGGTTAGTTAGCTGGGTATGGTTGGTATAAGGGGTTTGGGTAGAGGTTAGTTGCCTGGGTATGGTTGGTATAACTGTTTGGGTAGAGGTTAGTTAGCTGGGTATGGTTGGTATAAGGGGTTTGGGTAGAGGTTAGTTGCCTGGGTATGGTTGGTATAACTGTTTGGGTAGAGGTTAGTTAGCTGGGTATGGTTGGTATAAGGGGTTTGGGTAGAGGTTAGTTGCCTGGGTATGGTTGGTATAAGGGGTTTGGGTAGATGTTAGTTGGCTGGGTATGGTTGGTATAAGGGGTTTGGGTAGAGGTTAGTTGGCTGGGTATGGTTGGTATAAGGGGTTTGGGTAGAGGTTAGTTGGCTGGGTATGGTTGGTATAAGGGGTTTGGGTAGAGGTTAGTTGGCTGTGTATGGTTGGTATAAGGGGTTTGGGTAGAGGTTAGTTGGCTGGGTATGGTTGGTATAGGGGTTTGGGTAGAGGTTAGTTAGCTGGGTATGGTTGGTATAAGGGGTTTGGGTAGAGGTTAGTTGCCTGGGTATGGTTGGTATAAGGGGTTTGGGTAGATGTTAGTTGGCTGGGTATGGTTGGTATAAGGGGTTTGGGTAGAGGTTAGTTGCCTGGGTATGGTTGGTATAAGGGGTTTGGGTAGATGTTAGTTGGCTGGGTATGGTTGGTATAAGGGGTTTGGGTAGAGGTTAGTTGCCTGGGTATGGTTGGTATAAGGGGTTTGGGTAGATGTTATTTGGCTGGGTATGGTTGGTATAAGGGGTTTGGGTAGAGGTTAGTTGCCTGGGTATGGTTGGTATAAGGGGTTTGGGTAGATGTTAGTTGGCTGGGTATGGTTGGTATAAGGGGTTTGGGTAGAGGTTAGTTGCCTGGGTATGGTTGGTATAAGGGGTTTGGGTAGATGTTATTTGGCTGGGTATGGTTGGTATAAGGGGTTTGGGTAGAGGTTAGTTGCCTGGGTATGGTTGGTATAAGGGGTTTGGGTAGATGTTAGTTGGCTGGGTATGGTTGGTATAAGGGGTTTGGGTAGAGGTTAGTTAGCTGGGTATGGTTGGTATAGGGGTTTGGGTAGAGGTTAGTTAGCTGGGTATGGTTGGTATAAGGGGTTTGGGTAGAGGTTAGTTGCCTGGGTATGGTTGGTATAAGGGGTTTGGGTAGAGGTTAGTTGCCTGGGTATGGTTGGTATAAGGGGTTTGGGTAGATGTTAGTTGGCTGGGTATGGTTGGTATAAGGGGTTTGGGTAGAGGTTAGTTGCCTGGGTATGGTTGGTATAAGGGGTTTGGGTAGATGTTAGTTGGCTGGGTATGGTTGGTATAAGGGGTTTGGGTAGAGGTTAGTTAGCTGGGTATGGTTGGTATAAGGGGTTTGGGTAGAGGTTAGTTGCCTGGGTATGGTTGGTATAAGGGGTTTGGGTAGAGGTTAGTTGCCTGGGTATGGTTGGTATAAGGGGTTTGGGTAGATGTTAGTTGGCTGGGTATGGTTGGTATAAGGGGTTTGGGTAGAGGTTAGTTGCCTGGGTATGGTTGGTATAAGGGGTTTGGGTAGATGTTAGTTGGCTGGGTATGGTTGGTATAAGGGGTTTGGGTAGAGGTTAGTTAGCTGGGTATGGTTGGTATAGGGGTTTGGGTAGAGGTTAGTTAGCTGGGTATGGTTGGTATAAGGGGTTTGGGTAGAGGTTAGTTGCCTGGGTATGGTTGGTATAAGGGGTTTGGGTAGAGGTTAGTTGCCTGGGTATGGTTGGTATAAGGGGTTTGGGTAGAGGTTAGTTGCCTGGGTATGGTTGGTATAAGTGGTTTGGGTAGAGGTTAGTTGGCTGGGTATGGTTGGTATAAGTGGTTTGGGTAGAGGTTAGTTGGCTGGGTATGGTTGGTATAAGGGGTTTGGGTAGAGGTTAGTTGGCTGGGTATGGTTGGTATAAATGTTTGGGTAGAGGTTAGTTAGCTGGTTTTGGTTCGTATAAGGGGTTTGGGTAGAGGTTAGTTGGCTGGGTATGGTTGGTATAAGGGGTTTGGGTAGAGGTTAGTTGGCTGGGTATGGTTGGTATAGGGGTTTGGGTAGAGGTTAGTTGGCTGGGTATGATGATTGGTATAAGGGGTTTGGGTAGAGGTTAGTTGGCTGGGTATGGTTGGTATAAGGGGTTTGGGTAGAGGTTAGTTGGCTGGGTATGGTTGGTATAAGGGGTTTGGGTAGAGGTTAGTTGGCTGGGTATGGTTGCTATAATAGTTTGGGTAGAGGTTAGTTGGCTGGGTATGGTTGGTATAAATGTTTGGGTAGAGGTTAGTAAGCTGGTTTTGGTTCGTATAAGGGGTTTGGGTAGAGGTTAGTTGCCTGGGTATGGTTGGTATAAGGGGTTTGGGTAGATGTTAGTTGGCTGGGTATGGTTGGTATAAGGGGTTTGGGTAGAGGTTAGTTGGCTGGGTATGGTTGGTATAAGGGGTTTGGGTAGATGTTATTTGGCTGGGTATGGTTGGTATAAGGGGTTTGGGTAGAGGTTAGTTGCCTGGGTATGGTTGGTATAAGGGGTTTGGGTAGATGTTAGTTGGCTGGGTATGGTTGGTATAAGGGGTTTGGGTAGAGGTTAGTTAGCTGGGTATGGTTGGTATAGGGGTTTGGGTAGAGGTTAGTTAGCTGGGTATGGTTGGTATAAGGGGTTTGGGTAGAGGTTAGTTGCCTGGGTATGGTTGGTATAAGGGGTTTGGGTAGATGTTAGTTGGCTGGGTATGGTTGGTATAAGGGGTTTGGGTAGAGGATAGTTGCCTGGGTATGGTTGGTATAAGGGGTTTGGGTAGATGTTAGTTGGCTGGGTATGGTTGGTATAAGGGGTTTGGGTAGAGGTTAGTTGCCTGGGTATGGTTGGTATAAGGGGTTTGGGTAGATGTTATTTGGCTGGGTATGGTTGGTATAAGGGGTTTGGGTAGAGGTTAGTTGCCTGGGTATGGTTGGTATAAGGGGTTTGGGTAGATGTTAGTTGGCTGGGTATGGTTGGTATAAGGGGTTTGGGTAGAGGTTAGTTGCCTGGGTATGGTTGGTATAAGGGGTTTGGGTAGATGTTATTTGGCTGGGTATGGTTGGTATAAGGGGTTTGGGTAGAGGTTAGTTGCCTGGGTATGGTTGGTATAAGGGGTTTGGGTAGATGTTAGTTGGCTGGGTATGGTTGGTATAAGGGGTTTGGGTAGAGGTTAGTTGGCTGGGTATGGTTGGTATAAGGGGTTTGGGTAGAGGTTTGTTGGCTGGGTATGGTTGGTATAAGGGGTTTGGGTAGAAGTTTGTTGGCTGGGTATGGTTGGTATAAGGGGTTTTGGTAGAGGTTAGTTGGCTGGGTATGGTTGGTATAAGGTGTTTTGGTAGAGGTTAGTTAGCTGGGTATGGTTGGTATAACTGTTTGGGTAGAGGTTAGTTAGCTGGGTATGGTTGGTATAAGGGGTTTGGGTAGAGGTTAGTTAGCTGGGTATGGTTGGTATAACTGTTTGGGTAGAGGTTAGTTAGCTGGGTATGGTTGGTATAAGGGGTTTGGGTAGATGTTAGTTGGCTGGGTATGGTTGGTATAAGGTGTTTTGGTAGAGGTTAGTTAGCTGGGTATGGTTGGTATAAGGGGTTTGGGTAGAGGTTAGTTAGCTGGGTATGGTTGGTATAAGGGGTTTGGGTAGAGGTTAGTTGGCTGGGTATGGTTGGTATAAGGGGTTTGGGTAGAGGTTAGTTAGCTGGGTATGGTTGGTATAAGGGGTTTGGGTAGAGGTTAGTTGGCTGGGTATGGTTGGTATACATGTTTGGGTAGAGGTTAGTTAGCTGGGTATGGTTGGTATAAGGGGTTTGGGTAGAGGTTAGTTAGCTGGGTATGGTTGGTATAAGGGGTTTGGGTAGAGGTTAGTTGGCTGGGTATGGTTGGTATAAGGTGTTTGGGTAGAGGTTAGTTAGCTGGGTATGGTTGGTATAGGGGTTTGGGTAGTGGTTAGTTGGCTGGTATAATAGTTGGGGTAGAGTTTAGTTGGTTTGGTGTGGCTGGTATAACTGTTTGGGCAGTGGCTGAGAATGAGTTTTGTTCAGTTGTGGAAGTTAGAGATATCTGTTCAGCCTTCCTGATATGCCATGTATAATGCACCTTTCTTCATTGAGTTGTACTCCATAGAGAAGCCAGACACAGCTGTAGCAAGAGGAGAGATCTTGGTGGGAATATTGCCAGGAGCATTTTTCAGATAACACACATTTCTGCAAAGAGACAACAAACAGAGTGAGTGTGCAGGGGACGAGGCAGGGGACGAGGCAGGGGACGAGGCAGGGGACGAGGCAGAGGACGAGGCAGAGGACGAGGCAGAGGACGAGGCAGAGGACGAGGCAGAGGACGAGGCAGAGGACGAGGCAGAGGACGAGGCAGAGGACGAGGCAGAGGACGAGGCAGAGGACGAGGCAGTGGACGAGGCAGAGGACGAGGCAGAGGACGAGGCAGAGGACGAGGCAGAGGACGAGGCAGAGGACGAGGCAGAGGACGAGGCAGGGGACGAGGCAGAGGACGAGGCAGGGGACGAGGCAGAGGACGAGGCAGGGGACGGAGCAAGGGACGGAGCAAGGGACGGAGCAAGGGACGAGGCAGGGGACGAGGCAGAGGACGAGGCAGAGGACGAGGCAGAGGACGAGGCAGGGGACGGAGCAAGAGACGAGGCAGGGGACGAGGCAGGGGACGAGGCAGGGGACGAGGCAGAGGACGAGGCAGAGGACGAGGCAGAGGACGAGGCAGAGGACGAGGCAGAGGACGAGGCAGAGGACGAGGCAGAGGACGAGGCAGAGGACGAGGCAGAGGACGAGGCAGAGGACGGAGCAAGGGACGAGGCAGAGGACGAGGCAGAGGACGAGGCAGAGGACGAGGCAGAGGACGAGGCAGAGGACGAGGCAGAGGACGAGGCAGAGGACGAGGCAGAGGACGAGGCAGAGGACGGAGCAAGGGACGAGGCAGGGGACGAGGCAGGGGACGAGGCAGAGGACGGAGCAAGGGACGAGGCAGAGGACGAGGCAGAGGACGAGGCAGAGGACGGAGCAAGGGACGGAGGAAGGGACGAGGCAGAGGACGGGGCAGGGGACGAGGCAGGGGACGAGGCAGGGGACGAGGCAGAGGACGAGGCAGAGGACGAGGCAGAGGACGAGGCAGGGGACGGAGCAAGGGACGAGGCAGAGGACGGGGCAGGGGACGAGGAAGGGGACGAGGCAGGGGACGAGGCAGGGGACGAGGCAGGGGACGAGGCAGGGGACGAGGCAGAGGACGAGGCAGAGGACGGAGCAAGGGACGAGGCAGGGGACGAGGCAGGGGACGGAGCAAGGGACGAGGCAGAGGACGAGGCAGGGGACGGAGCAAGGGACGAGGCAGAGGACGAGGCAGGGGACGGAGCAAGGGACGAGGCAGGGGACGAGGCAGGGGACGAGGCAGGGGACGAGGCAGAGGACGAGGCAGAGGACGGAGCAAGGGACGAGGCAGGGGACGAGGCAGGGGACGAGGCAGGGGACGAGGCAGGGGACGAGGCAGGGGACGAGGCAGGGGACAGAGCAAGGGACGAGGCAGGGGACGGAGCAAGGGACGAGGCAGAGGACGAGGCAGGGGACGGAGCAAGGGACGAGGCAGGGGACGAGGCAGGGGACGAGGCAGAGGACGAGGCAGAGGACGGAGCAAGGGACGAGGCAGAGGACGGAGCAAGGGACGAGGCAGGGGACGGAGCAAGGGACGAGGCAGGGGACGGAGCAAGGGACGAGGCAGAGGACGGAGCAAGGGACGAGGCAGAGGACGGAGCAAGGGACGAGGCAGAGGACGGAGCAGGGGACGAGGCAGGGGACGAGGCAGGGGACGAGGCAGGTGACGAGGCAGGGGACGAGGCAGGGGACGAGGCAGGGGACGAGGCAGGGGACGAGGCAGGGGACGAGGCAGAGGACGAGGCAGAGGACGAGGCAGAGGACGAGGCAGAGGACGAGGCAGAGGACGGAGCAAGGGACGAGGCAGGGGACGAGGCAGGGGACGAGGCAGGGGACGAGGCAGGGGACGAGGCAGAGGACGAGGCAGAGGACGAGGCAGAGGACGAGGCAGGGGACGAGGCAGGGGACGAGGCAGAGGACGAGGCAGAGGACGGAGCAAGGGACGAGGCAGAGGACGGAGCAAGGGACGAGGCAGAGGACGAGGCAGAGGACGAGGCAGGGGACGAGGCAGAGGACGAGGCAGGGGACGAGGCAGAGGACGAGGCAGGGGACGAGGCAGAGGACGGAGCAGAGGACGAGGCAGAGGACGAGGCAGAGGACGAGGCAGAGGACGAGGCAGAGGACGAGGCAGAGGACGAGGCAGGGGACGAGGCAGAGGACGAGGCAGGGGACGGCACAATAGACGGGACAATGGTTATTGTCTATTTCACCCTCTGGATAGTACCAGTAGCTTAAGAGTCTGCCATTTGCACCAAGAAGGATACTCTACCTACCCCACATGCCACTTACTTTTTACTGCCCATGGTGAGGTCTCTTGGCAAGAAGGTGAAGAACTGGCAGAGCGCATAGTTAGTGCACCGCTGCTGGCATTCCTGGACACTCTGTACCTCTTCTTCTATTACAGTCACCCCTTCAAATTCAGCATCAGGCACGAGCAGGTCAGCACAGCCGAAAAAGCCTGCACAGGAGCACACAGACATGGCCATATGCATACATGTGCAGAGAGAGGGTATAAGCCTGGAGCGCTCATATTTCACATAAATAATTACAGAATCTGCCCCACCACTTACCTCATTCCCCCACCCCTGACCTCATTACTCTACCCCTTACCTCATTCCCCCACCCCTGACCTCATTACTCTACCCCTTACCTCATTACTCTACCCCTTACCTCATCCCCCCACCCTTGACCTCATTCCCCCACTCCTGACCTCATTCCCCCACCCCTGACCTCATTCCCCCACCCCGACCTCATTCCCCCACCATTTACCTCATTCCCCCACCACTTACCTCATTCCCCCACCTGACATCATTCCCCCACCCCTGACCTCATTACTCTACCCCTTACCTCATTACTCTACCCCTTACCTCATTACTCTACCCCTTACCTCATTACTCTACCCCTTACCTCATTACTCCACCCCTTACCTCATTACTCTACCCCTTACCTCATTACTCCACCCCTTACCTCATTACTCTACCCCTTACCTCATTACTCTACCCCTTACCTCATTCCCCAACCCCTTACCTCATTCCCCAACCCCTTACCTCATTACTCTACCCCTTACCTCATTCCCCTACCCTGACCTCATTCCCCAACCCCTTACCTCATTCCCCCACCTCTTACCTCATTACTCTACCCCTTACCTCATTACTCTACCTCTTACCTCATTCCCCAACCCCTTACCTCATTACTCTACCCCTTACCTCATTCTCCCACCCCTTACCTCATTCTCCCACCCCTTACCTCATTCCCTTCACCCCTTACCTCATTCCCTTCACCCCTTACCTCATTCCCTTCACCCCTTACCTCATTCCCTTCACCCCTTACCTCATTCCCTTCACCCCTTACCTCATTCTCCCACCCCTTACCTCATTCCCTTCACCCCTTACCTCATTCTCCCACCCCTTACCTCATTCCCTTCACCCCTTACCTCATTCCCCCACCCCTTCACTCATTACTCTACCCCTTACCTCATTACTCTACCCCTTACCTCATTACTCTACCCCTTACCTCATTCCCTTCACCCCTTACCTCATTCTCCCACCCCTTACCTCATTACTCTACCCCTTACCTCATTCCCTTCACCCCTTACCTCATTCCCCCACCCCTTCCCTCATTACTCTACCCCTTCCCTCATTACTCTACCCCTTCCCTCATTACTCTACCCCTTACCTCATTCCCCCACCCCTTCCCTCATTACTCTAGCCCTTACCTCATTACTCTACCCCTTACCTCATTCTCCCACCCCTTACCTCATTCCCCAACCCCTTCCCTAATTACTCTACCCCTTACCTGGCTCAGACGCTTGATCCTTGAATCCTGAGTACTGACTTGTGATAAAGGTGATGTTATTGGGGAGCCCTGAGTCCGTGCGTTTCAGATAACACTCACACCTGGGGGGAGAAACAGCAGCACATTCAACGACCCCAAACCAGTGTGACCCTCCCAATCCCCCCCTGTGTGACCCCCAATCTGGCGTGACCCCCCAATCCACTCCTGTGTGACCCCCAATCCACTCCTGTGTGATCCCAAATCCAGCGTGACCCCCCAATCCACCCCTGTGTGATCCCAAATCCACCCGTGTGATCCCAAATCCACCCGTGTGATCCCAAATCCACCCGTGTGATCCCAAATCCACCCGTGTGATCCCAAATCCACCCCTGTGTGATCCCAAATCCACCCGTGTGATCCCAAATCCACCCGTGTGATCCCAAATCCACCCGTGTGATCCCAAATCCAGCGTGACCTCCCAATCCACTCCTGTGTGATCCCAAATCCAGCGTGACCCCCCAATCCACTCCTGTGTGACCCCCAATCTGGCGTGACCCCCCAATCCACTCCTGTGTGACCCCCAATCCACTCCTGTGTGACCCCCAATCCACTCCTGTGTGACCCCCAATCTGGCGTGACCCCCCAATCCACTCCTGTGTGACCCCCAATCTGGCGTGACCCCCCAATCCACTCCTGTGTGACCCCCAATCCACTCCTGTGTGACCCCCAATCTGGCATGACCCCCCAATCCACTCCTGTGTGACCCCCCAATCCACTCCTGTGTGACCCCCCAATCTGGCGTGACCCCCCAATCCACTCCTGTGTGACCCCCAATCCACTCCTGTGTGACCCCCAATCTGGCGTGACCCCCCAATCCACTCCTGTGTGACCCCCCAATCCACTCCTGTGTGACCCCCCAATCCACTCCTGTGTGACCCCCAATCTGGCATGACCCCCCAATCCACTCCTGTGTGACCCCCCAATCGAGTGGAACAATCAGCAGGAACTGCCCTCTGGATGGAGTCCTGCTGCTTCATTACCCATTAACCATTCACTCACCAGCTGCTTTCATGCAGGCTGTAGGTAAAGAACTGGCAGCCGGGGGTCTGGTTACATTGCTGCTGACAGACCACCGCATCATACACTTTACTGCTGGAAATCACCGACCCCGAGAACAGGAGGTCTGGGAAAACCAGGTCTGAGCATCCGAGCGAGCCTGGCGTACAGGGAGAGGATGGGGTTAACTTCCAGGACCTACAGCTTGGGAACATTACCCCGGCCGCACACGTACACATAATACCCCGGCCGCACACGTACACACAATACCCCGGCCGCACACGTACACACAATACCCCGGCCGCACACGTACACACAATACCCCGGCCGCACACGTACACACAATACCCCGGCCGCACACCTACACACAATACCCTGGCCGCACACCTACACACAATACCCCGGCCGCACACCTACACACAATACCCCGGCCGCACACGTACACACAATACCCCGGCCGCACACGTACACACAATACCCCGGCCGCACACGTACACACAATACCCCGGCCGCACACGTACACATAATACCCCGGCCGCACACGTACACATAATACCCCGGCCGCACACATACACATAATACCCCCACTGCACACATACACACAATACCCCGGCCCCACACGTACACACAATACCCCGGCCCCACACATACACACAATACCCCGGCCGCACACGTACACATAATACCCCGGCCGCACACGTACACATAATACCCCGGCCGCACACATACACATAATACCCCGGCCGCACACATACACACAATACCCTGGCCGCACACATACACACAATACCCCGGCCGCACACGTACACACAATACCCCGGCTGCACACGTACACACAATACCCCGGCTGCACACATACACACAATACCCGGGCCGCACACATACACACATTACCCCGGCCGCACACATACACACATTACCCCGGCCGCGCACTAACACACACATTAACGCGGCCGCACACTAACACACTCATTACCGCGGCCGCACACTAACACACTCATTACCGCGGCCGCACACTAACACACACACTCTTACACGATTGGCCTGTACAGCAGTTTTTCTGGCTGAATCCTGACTGAGCTCCTGGTGATTCCGTGATATTAGTGGGAGATGGAAGAGAAGTGGAATACTGAAGATAACAGTGCTGCCTGCGGGAGAAGGAGAGATACAGCAATTTACTACACTTACTATAGTGTGGACTGTGGCAGCCCCCCTGGAATATATATGGGGGGAGCCCTCTAATACATTACAGTAACATAGTAGTTTAGGTTGAAAAAAGACTTGCGTCCATCAGGTTTAACCCTTTTCCTATCCCATGTCACCGCTGTTGATCAGTGTATTCTACATCTTTATTGTCCTTACTGTAATAAATCCCTTCCACTGTCGCAGACTAAATCTCCTTCCTTCCAGTAATGTCCTGTAATAATGCAATATATGAAAGGGCAGCATGACAACAGGTTGGTGATGCAGCCTCATCACAAGTCTGTCAGTCATAGGCCCTCGGCCAGTAATTGCCCTTCATGGGCAGCCGCCCCTCCCCCCGTGGGGGCTGGGCAAAACCTATATAAACCCTTGCGGTGGTTTTGCCCAGCCTCTTTTCTGCGTTATAGAAATCAGTTCCCTCCCACCCATCCCTCTTTGTCTTTGTCTATGTCGTTGTTGTGATGGCAGGGGGTACTCGAGGTATGACGTCAGTGCAGGGGGTTGGCTGTCTTGGGTATGGCCAACCCGGGAGGCAGTAGCTCTGGGAGCTAGCTGCACGGACTCCCCACGGGATGGTCCCTGGGGAGTGAATATCAGGTGGCTACCGTGCAGGGGCATTGACGCCGGTAGACTGATATTTTTGGTTACGCCTACGTCCGATCCTCGGGTACCCAATCCTAGATATGCTACCGCTTAGTGGCATATACATGTGGTACTCCACAAGATGGTGTCCTTTGTACATGGTATGTATATGTTATATATGTTATATGTGTTTTCATGGTTGTATACGTTTTTAGTATACGTTTAAGTTGATTCGTTACTGATAATACAAAATCTTTGTTACAGTATTTCTTAATAAATACTGTGACCTTCATATCCAGTTTGTTGTCCGTGTCTTTTCTTGGGGGGAGGTTGCGTTAATTCGCCATACCTTGGTCAAGTCTTATCTGGTGACCTCTTGTCCTTTGTACTGTTCTGTTAATGATCAGGTCTTTAGAAAGCCCTCTGTATGGGCCCTGTACATATTTATATAACATTATCATATCCCCTCTAAGCCGCCGTGTCTCTAGCGTGCACAGATATAACTTTTCCAGCCTTTCTTAATAACTAAAACTTTCCATTCCCCTGATTAGTTTTGTAGCCCTCCTCTGCACTCTCTCTAGTTCCATAATGTCTTTTTTTTTTTTAAAAGGTTCCAAGAATGTTACTTCATATTCAAGGTTTAATAATAAATGGGGCTGGAAGATGGACACATGGTCACAGCCCCTTTATCATATAGACTGGAAGTCAGGGTTACTTGCCCTGCCCCCTTACAATGAACAACATAAAAGCCAGCAAGATGGATCCCAGTCCCCATTATAATACATTGGGCTACTTGCCCTGTCCCCTCCCCTATCATAAATGAGGCAGGTAAACCCCCAAATTGCCCTGGTAGCACCAGTAGCTCTGGCCCCCATTTTTACCCTATAATTTAACACCACATTCTCTAGTTGTGGTAGTTTTTCTTCTTTTAAATATACTCTCTTTCAGGTGAGTTGTTAGGTCTCCAAATGATCTGGGGCTAGAGCCCAGATGGGCTCTCACACTCACACACACACCGAAACTCTCACACACCTCTTCTTTCTCTCACACACGCACTCCTCTCTATCTCACTCTCTCTCTCCAACACACTGTCTCTCTCTTTCAAATACTGTCTCTCTCTCACACATACTCTCTCTCTCTCTTTGACTACGCTGCCTTCTCCTACCTCCTGACCTCGGCTTGCCTCACTACTCTGCCTTCTCCTACCTACTGACCTCGGCTTGCCTGACTACGCTGCCTTCTCCTACCTACTGACCTCGGCTTGCCTGACTACGCTGCCTTCTCCTACCTCCTGACCTCGGCTTGCCTGACTACGCTGCCTTCTCCTACCTACTGACCTCGGCTTGCCTGACTACTCTGCCTTCTCCTGACTACTGACCTCGGCTTGCCTGACTACTCTGCCTTCTCCTGACTACTGACCTCGGCTTGCCTGACTACTCTGCCTTCTCCTACCTACTGACCTCGGCTTGTCTGACTACTCTGCCTTCTCCTACCTACTGACCTCGGCTTGCCTGACTACTCTGCCTTCTCCTACCTACTGACCTCGGCTTGTCTGACTACTCTGCCTTCTCCTACCTACTGACCTCGGCTTGTCTGACTACTCTGCCTTCTCCTACCTCCTGACCTCGGCTTGCCTGACTACTCTGCCTTCTCTTGTGGGTGCATGGAATTGTCTTCCAGTAGAAGTGGTAGAGGTTAATACAGTAAAGGAGTTTAAGCATGCATGGGATAGGTATAAGGCTATCCTAGATATGAGATAAGGCCAGGGACTAATGAAAGTATTACTTTACTGAGAGGGTAGTGGATTTATGGAATAGTCTTCCAGTAGAAGTGGTAGAGGTTAATACAGTGAAGGAGTTTAAGCATGCATGGGATAGGTATAAGGCTATCCTAGATATAAGATAAGGCCAGGGACTAATGAAAGTATTACATTACTGAGAGGGTAGTGGATGTATGGAATAGTCTTCCAGTAGAAGTGGTAGAGGTTAATACAGTGAAGGAGTTTAAGCATGCATGGGATAGGTATAAGGCTATCCTAGATATAAGATAAGGCCAGGGACTAATGAAAGTATTACATTACTGAGAGGGTAGTGGATGTATGGAATAGTCTTCCAGTAGAAGTGGTAGAGGTTAATACAGTGAAGGAGTTTAAGCATGCGTGGGATAGGTATAAGGCTATCCTAGATATAAGATAAGGCCAGGGACTAATGAAAGTATTACTTTACTGAGAGGGTAGTGGGTGCATGGAATAGCCTTCCAGTAGAAGTGGTAGAGGTTAATACAGTGAAGGAGTTTAAGCATGCATGGGATAGGTATAAGGCTATCCTAGATATAAGATAAGGCCAGGGACTAATGAAAGTATTACATTACTGAGAGGGTAGTGGATGTATGGAATAGTCTTCCAGTAGAAGTGGTAGAGGTTAATACAGTGAAGGAGTTTAAGCATGCATGGGATAGGTATAAGGCTATCCTAGATATAAGATAAGGCCAGGGACTAATGAAAGTATTACATTACTGAGAGGGTAGTGGGTGCATGGAATAGCCTTCCAGTAGAAGTGGTAGAGGTTAATACAGTGAAGGAGTTTAAGCATGCATGGGATAGGTATAAGGCTATCCTAGATATAAGATAAGGCCAGGGACTAATGAAAGTATTACATTACTGAGAGGGTAGTGGATGTATGGAATAGTCTTCCAGTAGAAGTGGTAGAGGTTAATACAGTGAAGGAGTTTAAGCATGCATGGGATAGGTATAAGGCTATCCTAGATATAAGATAAGGCCAGGGACTAATGAAAGTATTACTTTACTGAGAGGGTAGTGGGTGCATGGAATAGCCTTCCAGTAGAAGTGGTAGAGGTTAATACAGTGAAGGAGTTTAAGCATGCATGGGATAGGTATAAGGCTATCCTAGATATAAGATAAGACCAGGGACTAATGAAAGTATTACATTACTGAGAGGGTATTGGATGTATGGAATAGTCTTCCAGTAGAAGTGGTAGAGGTTAATACAGTGAAGGAGTTTAAGCATGCATGGGATAGGTATAAGGCTATCCTAGATATAAGATAAGGCCAGGGACTAATGAAAGTATTACATTACTGAGAGGGTAGTGGATGTATGGAATAGTCTTCCAGTAGAAGTGGTAGAGGTTAATACAGTGAAGGAGTTTAAGCATGCATGGGATAGGTATAAGGCTATCCTAGATATAAGATAAGGCCAGGGACTAATGAAAGTATTACTTTACTGAGAGGGTAGTGGGTGCATGGAATAGCCTTCCAGTAGAAGTGGTAGAGGTTAATACAGTGAAGGAGTTTAAGCATGCATGGGATAGGTATAAGGCTATCCTAGATATAAGATAAGACCAGGGACTAATGAAAGTATTACATTACTGAGAGGGTATTGGATGTATGGAATAGTCTTCCAGTAGAAGTGGTAGAGGTTAATACAGTGAAGGAGTTTAAGCATGCATGGGATAGGTATAAGGCTATCCTAGATATAAGATAAGGCCAGGGACTAATGAAAGTATTACATTACTGAGAGGGTAGTGGATGTATGGAATAGTCTTCCAGTAGAAGTGGTAGAGGTTAATACAGTGAAGGAGTTTAAGCATGCATGGGATAGGTATAAGGCTATCCTAGATATAAGATAAGGCCAGGGACTAATGGAAGTATTACATTACTGAGAGGGTAGTGGATGTATGGAATAGTCTTCATGTAGATGTGGTAGAGGTTAATACAGTGAAGGAGTTTAAGCATGCATGGGATAGGTATAAGGCTATACTAGATATAAGATAAGGCCAGGGACTAATGAAAGTATTACATTACTAAGAGGGTAGAGGATGTATGGAATAGTCTTCCAGTAGAAGTGGTAGAGGTTAATACAGTGATGGAGTTTAAGCATGCATAGGATAGGTATAAGGCTATCCTAGATATAAGATAAGGCCAGGGACTAATGAAAGTATTACATTACTGAGAGGGTAGTGGATGTATGGAATAGTCTTCCAGTAGAAGTGGTAGAGGTTAATACAGTGAAGGAGTTTAAGCATGCATGGGATAGGTATAAGGCTATCCTAGATATAAGATAAGGCCAGGGACTAATGAAAGTATTACATTACTGAGAGGGTAGTGGATGTATGGAATAGTCTTCCAGTAGAAGTGGTAGAGGTTAATACAGTGAAGGAGTTTAAGCAGGCATGGGATAGGTATAAGGCTATCCTAGATATAAGATAAGGCCAGGGACTAATGAAAGTATTACTTTACTGAGAGGGTAGTGGATGTATGGAATAGTCTTCCAGTAGAAGTGGTAGAGGTTAATACAGTGAAGGAGTTTAAGCATGCATGGGAGAGGTATAAGGCTATCCTAGATATAAGATAAGGCCAGGGACTAATGAAAGTATTACATTACTAAGAGGGTAGTGGATGTATGGAATAGTCTTCCAGTAGAAGTGGTAGAGGTTAATACAGTGAAGGAGTTTAAGCATGCATGGGATAGGTATAAGGCTATCCTAGATATAAGATAAGGCCAGGGACTAATGAAAGTATTACTTTACTGAGAGGGTAGTGGGTGTATGGAATAGTCTTCCAGTAGAAGTGGTAGAGGTTAATACAGTGAAGGAGTTTAAGCAGGCATGGGATAGGTATAAGGCTATCCTAGATATAAGATAAGGCCAGGGACTAATGAAAGTATTACTTTACTGAGAGGGTAGTGGATGTATGGAATAGTCTTCCAGTAGAAGTGGTAGAGGTTAATACAGTGAAGGAGTTTAAGCATGCATGGGAGAGGTATAAGGCTATCCTAGATATAAGATAAGGCCAGGGACTAATGAAAGTATTACATTACTAAGAGGGTAGTGGATGTATGGAATAGTCTTCCAGTAGAAGTGGTAGAGGTTAATACAGTGAAGGAGTTTAAGCATGCATGGGATAGGTATAAGGCTATCCTAGATATAAGATAAGGCCAGGGACTAATGAAAGTATTACTTTACTGAGAGGGTAGTGGGTGTATGGAATAGTCTTCCAGTAGAAGTGGTAGAGGTTAATACAGTGAAGGAGTTTAAGCATGCGTGGGATAGGTATAAGGTTATCCTAGATATAAGATAAGGCCAGGGACTAATGAAAGTATTACATTACTGAGATGGTAGTGGATGTATGGAATAGTCTTCCAGTAGAAGTGGTAGAGGTTAATACAGTGAAGGAGTTTAAGCATGCATGGGATAGGTATAAGGCTATCCTAGATATAAGATAAGGCCAGGGACTAATGATAGTATTACATTACTGAGTGGGTAGTGGATGTGTGGAATAGTCTTCCAGTAGAAGTGGTACAGGTTAATACAGTGAAGGAGTTTAAGCATGCATGGGATAGGTATAAGGCTATCCTAGATATAAGATAAGGTCAGGGACTAATGAAAGTATTACATTACTGAGAGGGTAGTGGATGCATGGAATAGTCTTCCAGTAGAAGTGGTAGAGGTTAATACAGTGAAGGAGTTTAAGCATGCATGGGATAGGTATAAGGCTATCCTAGATATAAGATAAGGCCAGGGATTAATGAAAGTATTACATTACTGAGAGGGTATTGGATGTATGGAATAGTCTTCCAGTAGAAGTGGTAGAGGTTAATACAGTGAAGGAGTTTAAGCATGCATGGGATAGGTATAAGGCTATCCTAGATATAAGATAAGGCCAGGGACTAATGAAAGTATTACATTACTGAGAGGGTAGTGGATGTATGGAATAGTGTTCCAGTAGAAGTGGTAGAGGTTAATACAGTGAAGGAGTTTAAGCATGCGTGGGATAGGTATAAGCCTATCCTAGATATAAGATAAGGCCAGGGACTAATGAAAGTATTACATTACTGAGAGGGTAGTGGATGCATGGAATAGCCTTCCAGTAGAAGTGGTAGAGGTAAACACAGTGAAGGAGTTTAAGCATGCATGGGATAGGTATAAGGCAATCCTAGATATAAGATAAGGCCTGGGACTAATGAAAGTATTACATTACTGAGAGGGTAGTGGATCTATGGAATAGTCTTCCAGTAGAAGTGGTAGAGGTTAATACAGTGAGGGAGTTTAAGCATGCATGGGATAGGTATAAGGCTATCCTAGATATAAGATAAGGTCAGGGACTAATGAAAGTATTACTTTACTGAGAGGGTAGTGGATGTATGGAATAGTCTTCCAGTAGAAGTGGTAGAGGTTAATACAGTGAAGGAGTTTAAGCATGCATGGGATAGGTATAAGGCAATCCTAGATATAAGATAAGGCCAGGGACTAATGAAAGTATTACTTTACTGAGAGGGTAGTGGATGTATGGAATAGTCTTCCAGTAGAAGTGGTAGAGGTTAATACAGTGAAGGAGTTTAAGCATGCGTGGGATAGGTATAAGGCTATCCTAGATATAAGATAAGGTCAGGAACTAATGAAAGTATTACATTACTGAGATGGTAGTGGATGTATGGAATAGTCTTCCAGTAGAAGTGGTAGAGGTTAATACAGTGAAGGAGTTTAAGCATGCATGGGATAGGTATAAGGCTATCCTAGATATAAGATAAGGCCAGGGACTAATGATAGTATTACATTACTGAGAGGGTAGTGGATGTGTGGAATAGTCTTCCAGTAGAAGTGGTACAGGTTAATACAGTGAAGGAGTTTAAGCATGCATGGGATAGGTATAAGGCTATCCTAGATATAAGATAAGGTCAGGGACTAATGAAAGTATTACATTACTGAGAGGGTAGTGGATGCATGGAATAGTCTTCCAGTAGAAGTGGTAGAGGTTAATACAGTGAAGGAGTTTAAGCATGCATGGGATAGGTATAAGGCTATCCTAGATATAAGATAAGGCCAGGGATTAATGAAAGTATTACATTACTGAGAGGGTATTGGATGTATGGAATAGTCTTCCAGTAGAAGTGGTAGAGGTTAATACAGTGAAGGAGTTTAAGCATGCATGGGATAGGTATAAGGCTATCCTAGATATAAGATAAGGCCAGGGACTAATGAAAGTATTACATTACTGAGAGGGTAGTGGATGTATGGAATAGTGTTCCAGTAGAAGTGGTAGAGGTTAATACAGTGAAGGAGTTTAAGCATGCATGGGATAGGTATAAGGCAATCCTAGATATAAGATAAGGCCTGGGACTAATGAAAGTATTACATTACTGAGAGGGTAGTGGATCTATGGAATAGTCTTCCAGTAGAAGTGGTAGAGGTTAATACAGTGAGGGAGTTTAAGCATGCATGGGATAGGTATAAGGCTATCCTAGATATAAGATAAGGTCAGGGACTAATGAAAGTATTACTTTACTGAGAGGGTAGTGGATGTATGGAATAGTCTTCCAGTAGAAGTGGTAGAGGTTAATACAGTGAAGGAGTTTAAGCATGCATGGGATAGGTATAAGGCAATCCTAGATATAAGATAAGGCCAGGGACTAATGAAAGTATTACTTTACTGAGAGGGTAGTGGATGTATGGAATAGTCTTCCAGTAGAAGTGGTAGAGGTTAATACAGTGAAGGAGTTTAAGCATGCGTGGGATAGGTATAAGGCTATCCTAGATATAAGATAAGGCCAGGGACTAATGAGAGTATTACATTACTGAGAGGGTAGTGGATGTATGGAATAGTCTTCCAGTAGAAGTGGTAGAGGTTAATACAGTGAAGGAGTTTAAGCATGCGTGGGATAGGTATAAGGCTATCCTAGATATAAGATAAGGCCAGGGACTAATGAAAGTATTACATTACTGAGAGGGTAGTGGATGCATGGAATAGTCTTCCAGTAGAAGTGGTAGAGGTTAATACAGTGAAGTAGTTTAAGCATGCATGGGATAGGTATAAGGCTATCCTAGATATAAGATAAGGTCAGGGACTAATGAAAGTATTACATTACTGAGAGGGTAGTGGATGCATGGAATAGTCTTCCAGTAGAAGTGGTAGAGGTTAATACAGTGAAGGAGTTTAAGCATGCATGGGATAGGTATAAGGCTATCCTAGATATAAGATAAGGCCAGGGACTAATGATAGTATTACTTTACTGAGAGGGTAGTGGATGTATGGAATAGTCTTCCAGTAGAAGTGGTAGAGGTTAATGCAGTGAAGGAGTTTAAGCATGCGTGGGATAGGTATAAGGCTATCCTAGATATAAGATAAGGCCAGGGACTAATGATAGTATTACTTTACTGAGAGGGTAGTGGATGTATGGAATAGTCTTCCAGTAGAAGTGGTAGAGGTTAATACAGTGAAGGAGTTTAAGCATGCATGGGATAGGTATAAGGCTATCCTAGATATAAGATAAGGCCAGGGACTAATGATAGTATTACATTACTGAGAGGGTAGTGGATGTATGGAATAGTCTTCCAGTAGAAGTGGTAGAGGTTAATACAGTGAAGGAGTTTAAGCATGCATGGGATAGGTATAAGGCTATCCTAGATATAAGATAAGGTCAGGGACTAATGAAAGTATTACATTACTGAGAGGGTAGTGGATGCATGGAATAGTCTTCCAGTAGAAGTGGTAGAGGTTAATACAGTGAAGGAGTTTAAGCATGCATGGGATAGGTATAAGGCTATCCTAGATATAAGATAAGGCCAGGGACTAATGATAGTATTACTTTACTGAGAGGGTAGTGGATGTATGGAATAGTCTTCCAGTAGAAGTGGTAGAGGTTAATGCAGTGAAGGAGTTTAAGCATGCATGGGATAGGTATAAGGCTATCCTAGATATAAGATAAGGCCAGGGACTAATGATAGTATTACTTTACTGAGAGGGTAGTGGATGCATGGAATAGTCTTCCAGTAGCAGTGGTAGAGGTTAATACAATGAAGGAGTTTAAGCATGCGTGGGATAGGTATAAGGCTATCCTAGATATAAGATAAGGCCAGGGACTAGTGAAAGTATTTAGAAAATTGGGCGGACTAAATGAGCCATATGGTTCCTCTATATGACTTGTGACACATTCTGTTTCAAAGTTTTAGTTCTTGTAACTTGGCACGGGGCGGTTGACATGACCCATTATAACACGTTACTCACTCTGTGTCGTTGTCCGCAGGAGCTGGGTAGTAAGTGTAGAATTGACATCCTGGGTTACGTGTGCATGCCAACTGACATTCCTCCTGACTGCCAACCAATCCAAAGGACAACACACTGCCGACAAACTCCACATCATCATATACACTGGGAAGGCAACCTGAGAAAACGAGACAATACCTGGCATCAGTGTCACAGTATCAGACAGACACACACGGAATCCCTGTCAGTGTCACAGTATCAGACAGACACACACGGAATCCCTGTCAGTGTCACAGTATCAGACAGACACACACGGAATCCCTGTCAGTGTCACAGTATCAGACAGACACACACGGAATCCCTGTCAGTGTCACCGTATCAGACAGACACACGGAATCCCTGTCAGTGTCACCGTATCAGACAGACACACACGGAATCCCTGTCAGTGTCACCGTATCAGACAGACACACGGAATCCCTGTCAGTGTCACAGTATCAGACAGACACACACGGAATCCCTGTCAGTGTCACAGTATCAGACAGACACACACGGAATCCCTGTCAGCGTCACAGTATCAGACAGACACACACGGAATCCCTGTCAGTGTCACAGTATCAGACAGACACACACGGAATCCCTGTCAGTGTCACAGTATCAGACAGACACAGACTGAATCCCTGTCAGTGTCACAGTATCAGACAGACACACACGGAATCCCTGTCAGTGTCACAGTATCAGACAGACACACACGGAATCCCTGTCAGTGTCACAGTATCAGACAGACACACACGGAATCTCTGTCAGTGTCACAGTATCAGACAGACACAGACCGAATCCCTGTCAGTGTCACAGTATCAGACAGACACACGGAATCCCTGTCAGTGTCACAGTATCAGACAGACACACGGAATCCCTGTCAGTGTCACAGTATCAGACAGACACACACGGAATCCCTGTCAGTGTCACAGTATCAGACAGACACACACGGAATCCCTGTCAGTGTCACAGTATCAGACAGACACACACGGAATCCCTGTCAGTGTCACAGTATCAGACAGACACACACGGAATCCCTGTCAGTGTCACAGTATCAGACAGACACACGGAATCACTATCAGTGTCACAGTATCAGACAGACACACACGGAATCCCTGTCAGTGTCACCGTATCAGACAGACACACGGAATCCCTGTCAGTGTCACCGTATCAGACAGACACACACGGAATCCCTGTCAGTGTCACCGTATCAGACAGACACACACGGAATCCCTGTCAGTGTCACAGTATCAGACAGACACACACGGAATCCCTGTCAGTGTCACAGTATCAGACAGACACACACGGAATCCCTGTCAGTGTCACAGTATCAGACAGACACACACGGAATCCCTGTCAGTGTCACAGTATCAGACAGACACAGACCGAATCCCTGTCAGTGTCACAGTATCAGACAGACACACGGAATCCCTGTCAGTGTCACAGTATCAGACAGACACACGGAATCCCTGTCAGTGTCACAATATCAGACAGACACACACGGAATCCCTGTCAGTGTCACAGTATCAGACAGACACACACGGAATCCCTGTCAGTGTCACAGTATCAGACAGACACACACGGAATCCCTGTCAGTGTCACAGTATCAGACAGACACACACGGAATCCCTGTCAGTGTCACAGTATCAGACAGACACAGACCGAATCCCTGTCAGTGTCACAGTATCAGACAGACACAGACCGAATCCCTGTCAGTGTCACAGTATCAGACAGACACACGGAATCCCTGTCAGTGTCACAGTATCAGACAGACACACACGGAATCCCTGTCAGTGTCACAGTATCAGACAGACACACACGGAATCCCTGTCAGTGTCACAGTATCAGACAGACACACACGGAATCCCTGTCAGTGTCACAGTATCAGACAGACACACGGAATCCCTGTCAGTGTCACAGTATCAGACAGACACACACGGAATCCCTGTCAGTGTCACAGTATCAGACAGACACACACGGAATCCCTGTCAGTGTCACAGTATCAGACAGACACACACGGAATCCCTGTCAGTGTCACAGTATCAGACAGACACACACGGAATCCCTGTCAGTGTCACAGTATCAGACAGACACACACGGAATCCCTGTCAGTGTCACAGTATCAGACAGACACACGGAATCCCTGTCAGTGTCACAGTATCAGACAGACACACACGGAATCCCTGTCAGTGTCACAGTATCAGACAGACACACACGGAATCCCTGTCAGTGTCACAGTATCAGACAGACACACACGGAATCCCTGTCAGTGTCACAGTATCAGACAGACACACACGGAATCCCTGTCAGTGTCACAGTATCAGACAGACACACACGGAATCCCTGTCAGTGTCACAGTATCAGACAGACACACACGGAATCCCTGTCAGTGTCACAGTATCAGACAGACACACACGGAATCCCTGTCAGTGTCACAGTATCAGACAGACACACGGAATCCCTGTCAGTGTCACAGTATCAGACAGACACACACGGAATCCCTGTCAGTGTCACAGTATCAGACAGACACACACGGAATCCCTGTCAGTGTCACAGTATCAGACAGACACACACGAATCCCTGTCAGACACGAGGATATAAGGGTAAAGGGGGGAGACACGCTGTGGAGCGGTCGTTACACAGTCTTACGGCTGACAGATTCGGTGGTTTTGGGCAGAGAATAACCCGAAGTCACATCTGGTTTTGGAACCTGGTCCGTTGGAGATCCCGAATCTGACGTCTTCAAGTAGCAATCATAACTGGGGATCAGACACATAGTATCACCCCCGCATTAGACAAAATAGTATATTCCTCTGGAAATATGGTGAAATTCCATTGAATATCTTAATAGGGGGAATGGTCAATGGGATAAAAGGGGGAATAGACACTGGGGGGGGGGGGTAAAAGGAGAGAATAGACACTGGGGGGGTTAAATGGAGAGAATAGACACTGGGGGGGTTAAATGGAGAGAATAGACACGGGGGGGGGGTTAAAAGGAGAGAATAGACAATGGGGGGGTTAAAAGGAGAGAATAGACAATGGGGGGGGTTAAAAGGAGAGAATAGACAATGGGGGGGGGTTAAAAGGAGAGAATAGACACTGGGGGTAAAAGGGGGCAATAGACACTGGGGGGTAAAAGGGGGCAATAGACACTGGGGGTAAAAGGGGGCAATAGACACTGGGGGGTAAAAGAGGGAATAGACACTGGGGGTAAAAGGGGGAATAGAAACTGGGGGGTAAAAGGGGGAATAGACACTGGGGGGTAAAAGGGGGGAATAGGCACGGGGGAGTAAAAGGGGGGAATACACACTGGGGGTAAAAGGGGGGGAATACACACTGGGGGTAAAAGGGGGGGAATACACACTGGGGGGTAAAAGGGGGGAATAGGCACGGGGGAGTAAAAGGGGGGAATACACACTGGGGGTAAAAGGGGGGAATACACACGGGGGGGTAAAAGGGGGGAATAGATACTGGGGGTAAAAGGGGGGGGGGTAGACATCAGTGTTACCCCTGTAACACTGATAACTGTATAATTTATTCACTATATCCTCTTATCAATGGCACCTGTACCACTATTCCCTTCACTATATCCCTGTATCACTATTCCTTATAGTTTGTCCCTATATAACTGACCACTTTATAACTTATTCTCTATATTCCACTACCACTGATGCCTGTATCACTATATCCCTGTAACACTGACCCCTGTATCACCATATCCCTGAATCATAGACCCATGTATCACTATATCACTATATCCCTATATCACCACATCCCTATATCAATCACCACATCCCTGTATCACTATATCCCTGTATCACCACATCCCTGTATCACTAGACCCCTGTATCACTAGACCCCTGTATCACTAGACCCCTGTATCACTATATTCCCGTTACACTAACTCCTGTATCACTATATCTCTGAATCATAGACCCCTGTATCACTATATCCCAGTATCACTGTATCCCCGTTACACTAACCCCTGTATCACTATATCCCTGTATCATAGACCCCTGTATCACTATATCCCTATATCACTATACACCTGTTTCATAGACCCCTGTATCACTATCTCTTTGTATCAGAGACCCCTGTATCACTATACCTCTGTATCACTATATCCCTGTATCACTATATCCCTGTATCACTATATCCCTGTTATAGTGATACAGGGATATAGTGATACAGGGATATAGTGATATCACTATATCCCAGTATCACTATATCCCAGTATCATAGACCCCTGTATCACTATATCACTGTATCATAGACCCCTGTATCACTATATCCTTATATCACTATATCCCTATATTATAGACCCCTGTATATCTATATCCCTCTATCAGAGACCCCTGTATCCCTATATCCCTATATCCCTGTATCATAGACCCCTGTATATCTATATCCCTCTATCAGAGACCCCTGTATCCCTATATCCCTATATCGTATATCATAGACCCCTGTATCACTATATCCTTATATCACTATATCACTATATCCCTATATCCCTATATCACTATATCCCTGTATCACTATATCCCTATATCCCTATATCACTATATCCCTATATCCCTATATCACTATATCCCTATATCACTATATCCCTATATCACTATATCCCTATATCACTATATCCCTATATCACTATATCCCTATATCACTATATCCCTATATCACTATATCCCTATATCCCTATATCCCTATATCCCTATATCCCTGTATCACTATATCCCTATATCCCTATATCACTATATCACTATATCACTATATCCCTATATCCCTATATCCCTATATCCCTATATCCCTATATCACTATATCCCTATATCACTATATCCCTATATCACTATATCCCTATATCACTATATCCCTATATCGCTGTATCATAGACCCCTGTATCACTATATCCCTATATCACTATACCCCTGTATCACTATATCCCTATATCCCTATATCCCTATATCCCTATATCGCTGTATCATAGACCCCTGTATCACTATATCCCTATATCACTATATCACTATACCCCTGTATCACTATACACCTGTATCACTATATCCCTATATCACTATATCCCTATATCACTATATCCCTATATCACTATATCACTATATCCCTATATCGCTGTATCATAGACCCCTGTATCACTATATCCCTGTATCACTTTGATTCCCTAGCGTCGATCATTTAAGGAGCTCTGCCAATTTGCTACTCAGTTAAAGGGTCAAGTTAAATTCTGCCCCCAAGCCACACCCCTGTCAATGATGATTGGTCGATCTCCCTGTTCCATGATTGGCCGCCTGCTAGTCTTAATCCCTGTCGACTGAATAAATGTCGATCCAGTTTTACCTAACCAGACCACTGTCATCCGTTATGTTAGCAACGATTATAGCAAGTGATTATACCCTGCTTAAATAACTTCATACTGACCAGGACCTTAGCTGAACTCTGGATGGGACGGAGGGAAGAGACAGCGAGAAGTAAAATGAGGGAAGAGACAGCGAGAAGAGACAGTGAGAAGTAAAAGGAGGGAAGAGACAGTGAGAAGTAAAAGGAGGGAAGAGACAGCGAGAAGTAAAAGGAGGGAAGAAGCAGCGAGAAGTAAAAGGAGGGAAGAGGCAGCGAGAAGTAAAAGGAGGGAAGAGACAGCGAGAAGAGACAGTGAGAAGTAAAAGGAGGGAAGAGACAGTGAGAAGTAAAAGGAGGGAAGAGACAGCGAGAAGAGACAGTGAGAAGTAAAAGGAGGGAAGAGACAGTGAGAAGTAAAAGGAGGGAAGAGACAGTGAGAAGTAAAAGGAGGGAAGAGGCAGCGAGAAGTAAAAGGAGGGAAGAGACAGCGAGAAGTAAAAGGAGGGAAGAGACAGCGAGAAGTAAAAGGAGGGAAGAGGCAGCGAGAAGTAAAAGGAGGGAAGAGACAGCGAGAAGTAAAAGGAGGGAAGAGGCAGCGAGAAGTAAAAGGAGGGAAGAGGCAGCGAGAAGTAAAAGGAGGGAAGAGGCAGCGAGAAGTAAAAGGAGGGAAGAGGCAGCGAGAAGTAAAAGGAGGGAAGAGACAGCGAGAAGTAAAAGGAGGGAAGAGACAGCGAGAAGTAAAAGGAGGGAAGAGACAGCGAGAAGAGACAGCGAGAAGAGACAGTGAGAAGAGACAGCGAGAAGTAAAAGGAGGGAAGAGACAGTGAGAAGTAAAAGGAGGGAAGAGACAGTGAGAAGTAAAAGGAGGGAAGAGACAGTGAGAAGTAAAAGGAGGGAAGAGGCAGCGAGAAGTAAAAGGAGGGAAGAGGCAGCGAGAAGTAAAAGGAGGGAAGAGACAGTGAGAAGTAAAAGGAGGGAAGAGACAGCGAGAAGTAAAAGGAGGGAAGAGGCAGCGAGAAGAGACAGTGAGAAGTAAAAGGAGGGAAGAGACAGCGAGAAGTAAAAGGAGGGAAGAGACAGCGAGAAGAGACAGCGAGAAGAGACAGTGAGAAGTAAAAGGAGGGAAGAGACAGCGAGAAGTAAAAGGAGGGAAGAGACAGCGAGAAGAGACAGCGAGAAGAGACAGTGAGAAGTAAAAGGAGGGAAGAGGCAGCGAGAAGTAAAAGGAGGGAAGAGACAGCGAGAAGTAAAAGGAGGGAAGAGACAGCGAGAAGAGACAGTGAGAAGTAAAAGGAGGGAAGAGGCAGCGAGAAGTAAAAGGAGGGAAGAGACAGCGAGAAGAGACAGTGAGAAGTAAAAGGAGGGAAGAGACAGCGAGAAGAGACAGTGAGAAGTAAAAGGAGGGAAGAGACAGCGAGAAGTAAAAGGAGGGAAGAGACAGCGAGAAGTAAAAGGAGGGAAGAGACAGCAAGAAGTAAAAGGAGGGAAGAGACAGCGAGAAGAGACAGTGAGAAGTAAAAGGAGGGAAGAGACAGTGAGAAGTAAAAGGAGGGAAGAGACAGCGAGAAGAGACAGTGAGAAGTAAAAGGAGGGAAGAGACAGCGAGAAGTAAAAGGAGGGAAGAGACAGCGAGAAGAGACAGTGAGAAGTAAAAGGAGGGAAGAGGCAGCGAGAAGTAAAAGGAGGGAAGAGACAGTGAGAAGTAAAAGGAGGGAAGAGACAGTGAGAAGTAAAAGGAGGGAAGAGACAGTGAGAAGTAAAAGGAGGGAAGAGACAGTGAGAAGTAAAAGGAGGGAAGAGACAGTGAGAAGTAAAAGGAGGGAAGAGGCAGCGAGAAGTAAAAGGAGGGAAGAGACAGCGAGAAGTAAAAGGAGGGAAGAGGCAGTGAGAAGTAAAAGGAGGGAAGAGACAGCAAGAAGAGACAGTGAGAAGTAAAAGGAGGGAAGAGACAGTGAGAAGTAAAAGGAGGGAAGAGACAGTGAGAAGTAAAAGGAGGGAAGAGACAGTGAGAAGTAAAAGGAGGGAAGAGACAGTGAGAAGTAAAAGGAGGGAAGAGACAGCGAGAAGTAAAAGGAGGGAAGAGGCAGTGAGAAGTAAAAGGAGGGAAGAGACAGCAAGAAGAGACAGTGAGAAGTAAAAGGAGGGAAGAGACAGCGAGAAGTAAAAGGAGGGAAGAGACAGCGAGAAGTAAAAGGAGGGAAGAGACAGCGAGAAGTAAAAGGAGGGAAGAGACAGTGAGAAGTAAAAGGAGGGAAGAGACAGTGAGAAGTAAAAGGAGGGAAGAGACAGTGAGAAGAGACAGTGAGAAGTAAAAGGAGGGAAGAGACAGCGAGAAGTAAAAGGAGGGAAGAGACAGCGAGAAGAGACAGTGAGAAGTAAAAGGAGGGAAGAGACAGCGAGAAGAGACAGTGAGAAGTAAAAGGAGGGAAGAGACAGCGAGAAGTAAAAGGAGGGAAGAGACAGTGAGAAGTAAAAGGAGGGAAGAGACAGTGAGAAGTAAAAGGAGGGAAGAGACAGTGAGAAGTAAAAGGAGGGAAGAGACAGCGAGAAGTAAAAGGAGGGAAGAGACAGCGAGAAGTAAAAGGAGGGAAGAGACAGCGAGAAGAGACAGTGAGAAGTAAAAGGAGGGAAGAGACAGTGAGAAGTAAAAGGAGGGAAGAGACAGCGAGAAGAGACAGTGAGAAGTAAAAGGAGGGAAGAGACAGTGAGAAGTAAAAGGAGGGAAGAGACAGTGAGAAGTAAAAGGAGGGAAGAGGCAGCGAGAAGTAAAAGGAGGGAAGAGACAGCGAGAAGTAAAAGGAGGGAAGAGGCAGTGAGAAGTAAAAGGAGGGAAGAGACAGCAAGAAGAGACAGTGAGAAGTAAAAGGAGGGAAGAGACAGTGAGAAGTAAAAGGAGGGAAGAGACAGCGAGAAGAGACAGTGAGAAGTAAAAGGAGGGAAGAGACAGTGAGAAGTAAAAGGAGGGAAGAGACAGCGAGAAGTAAAAGGAGGGAAGAGACAGTGAGAAGTAAAAGGAGGGAAGAGACAGTGAGAAGTAAAAGGAGGGAAGAGACAGTGAGAAGAGACAGTGAGAAGTAAAAGGAGGGAAGAGACAGAGAGACGTAAAAGGAGGGAAGAGACAGAGAGACGTAAAAGGAGGGAAGAGACAGCGAGAAGTAAAAGGAGGGAAGAGACAGTGAGAAGTAAAAGGAGGGAAGAGACAGTGAGAAGTAAAAGGAGAGAAGAGACAGTGAGAAGTAAAAGGAGGGAAGAGACAGCGAGAAGAGACAGAGAGAAGTAAAAGGAGGGAAGAGACAGTGAGAAGTAAAAGGAGGGAAGAGGCAGTGAGACGTAAAAGGAGGGAAGAGGCAGCGAGAAGTAAAAGGAGGGAAGAGACAGTGAGAAGTAAAAGGAGGGAAGAGACAGTGAGAAGTAAAAGGAGGGAAGAGACAGTGAGAAGTAAAAGGAGGGAAGAGACAGTGAGAAGTAAAAGGAGGGAAGAGACAGCGAGAAGAGACAGTGAGAAGTAAAAGGAGGGAAGAGACAGTGAGAAGTAAAAGGAGGGAAGAGACAGCGAGAAGAGACAGTGAGAAGTAAAAGGAGGGAAGAGACAGCGAGAAGTAAAAGGAGGGAAGAGACAGCGAGAAGTAAAAGGAGGGAAGAGGCAGCGAGAAGAGACAGTGAGAAGTAAAAGGAGGGAAGAGACAGCGAGAAGTAAAAGGAGGGAAGAGGCAGCGAGAAGAGACAGTGAGAAGTAAAAGGAGGGAAGAGGCAGCGAGAAGTAAAAGGAGGGAAGAGGCAGCGAGAAGAGACAGTGAGAAGTAAAAGGAGGGAAGAGACAGTGAGAAGTAAAAGGAGGGAAGAGGCAGCGAGAAGTAAAAGGAGGGAAGAGACAGTGAGAAGTAAAAGGAGGGAAGAGACAGCGAGACGTAAAAGGAGGGAAGAGACAGCGAGAAGTAAAAGGAGGGAAGAGACAGCGAGAAGTAAAAGGAGGGAAGAGACAGTGAGAAGTAAAAGGAGGGAAGAGACAGCGAGAAGAGACAGTGAGAAGTAAAAGGAGGGAAGAGACAGCGAGAAGAGACAGTGAGAAGTAAAAGGAGGGAAGAGACAGTGAGAAGTAAAAGGAGGGAAGAGACAGCGAGACGTAAAAGGAGGGAAGAGACAGTGAGAAGTAAAAGGAGGGAAGAGACAGTGAGAAGAGACAGTGAGAAGTAAAAGGAGGGAAGAGGCAGCGAGAAGTAAAAGGAGGGAAGAGACAGTGAGAAGAGACAGTGAGACGTAAAAGGAGGGAAGAGACAGTGAGAAGTAAAAGGAGGGAAGAGACAGTGAGAAGTAAAAGGAGGGAAGAGACAGTGAGAAGTAAAAGGAGGGAAGAGGCAGCGAGAAGAGACAGTGAGAAGTAAAAGGAGGGAAGAGACAGCGAGAAGAGACAGTGAGAAGTAAAAGGAGGGAAGAGACAGCGAGAAGAGACAGTGAGAAGTAAAAGGAGGGAAGAGACAGCGAGAAGAGACAGTGAGAAGTAAAAGGAGGGAAGAGACAGCGAGAAGTAAAAGGAGGGAAGAGACAGCGAGAAGTAAAAGGAGGGAAGAGACAGCGAGAAGAGACAGTGAGAAGTAAAAGGAGGGAAGAGACAGCGAGAAGTAAAAGGAGGGAAGAGACAGCGAGAAGTAAAAGGAGGGAAGAGACAGTGAGAAGTAAAAGGAGGGAAGAGACAGCGAGAAGAGACAGTGAGAAGTAAAAGGAGGGAAGAGACAGTGAGAAGTAAAAGGAGGGAAGAGACAGCGAGAAGAGACAGTGAGAAGTAAAAGGAGGGAAGAGACAGAGAGAAGTAAAAGGAGGGAAGAGACAGCGAGAAGAGACAGTGAGAAGTAAAAGGAGGGAAGAGACAGCGAGAAGAGACAGTGAGAAGTAAAAGGAGGGAAGAGACAGTGAGAAGTAAAAGGAGGGAAGAGACAGCGAGAAGAGACAGTGAGAAGTAAAAGGAGGGAAGAGACAGCGAGAAGTAAAAGGAGGGAAGAGACAGTGAGAAGTAAAAGGAGGGAAGAGACAGTGAGAAGTAAAAGGAGGGAAGAGGCAGCGAGAAGAGACAGTGAGAAGTAAAAGGAGGGAAGAGACAGTGAGAAGTAAAAGGAGGGAAGAGACAGTGAGAAGTAAAAGGAGGGAAGAGACAGCGAGAAGTAAAAGGAGGGAAGAGGCAGCGAGAAGTAAAAGGAGGGAAGAGACAGCGAGAAGTAAAAGGAGGGAAGAGACAGTGAGAAGTAAAAGGAGGGAAGAGACAGTGAGAAGTAAAAGGAGGGAAGAGACAGCGAGAAGTAAGAAGACTGGACACCGGGTGGTAAGAGGAGAGACTGGACACCGGGTGGTAAGAGGAGAGACTGGACACCGGGTGGTAAGAAGAAGGAATACTTCCCCCACTAGAGGTGGGTGAAAGGCAGTAAATGTTCCTGGAGAGGGTCCATTGAGGGACACTCACGTTCTGCCTGCCTCCCCCCGTGAATGAAAGGAGAAGAATTGACAGTAGGGGTGCTGGGTGCAAACCATCCTGCAAGCGTTATCATCCGGAGCAGGAACCTTTAATATGTCACCACCTGGAAAATCAACCTTGGGTATCAGTGGGGAATCCCCTCCTAAACCAGAGGGAAAGAAAAGAACAGCTGTACCACTGATTCACCATATCTCTGTGCCACTGAACAGTGTATCATTTATTCACTATATCCCATTATCATTATCCCCTGTTAGTATATTATATTCCTGTATCACTATTGCCTTCACTATATCCCTGTATCACTATTCCATATTGTAGCGGAGAGCTGATTTCTCACAGCTAAACTCCACCAAGTACTTTAAGAGGATGCAGGAACAAGTAATAAATCCAAGAGAATATCCAGCACAATCAGCATTACAATCCAATAATATCCCATCACTTTCCCCAATCACTGGACGACACACAGTATCAGGAGTAGAACTGAACTTTTTAATCACACAACCTTCTTTTAAAGCATTCTCCCATGTAAGGGAGGGAGTTACAGTAATTACACAATACACCAATCATACACGAGTTGCCACCCACACATCCCCTCCCCTTAGTGTGACACATAATCCCATTATGCAGGACACAGTTCCCCTTGTTTTCTGGATGTACCCCTAAACCTAGGAGTACCCCTTTAAATATTACATCCCCTCGTAGCCCTGATCTGGGTGCGACACATATCTAAAAATCACCCAGATCGGACCAGGGGTTCAGGAGTTATGGGGGTTTAAAGTTTTGTGGAGGTCCCTTTAGGCCCCCTGAAGCATGGCTTCCCAGCCCAAACCAGTTCCAACTAGTGGGATGTCCGGGGATGCTCACGAATCATTTTTCCAATTCAGTTTGTCTTGACAACCCGTCAGCATTTCCATTCTGTTTCCCCGGGCGGTATTATATATTAAAGTCAAAGGGCTGCAGCGCCAAACTCCAGCACAGCAGCCGGGCATTGTCCCCAGCCACCCGGTTCAACCACACCAACGGGTTGTGATCCGCGAGCAACGAAAATGGCTGTCCATACAAGTACGGTTGTAATTTCTTCAGGGCCCACACCACGGCCAGGCATTCCTTTTCGATGGCGGCGTAGCTTACTTCTCTTGGTAACAATTTTCTACTGATGTAAGCCACGGGATGTTCTCCGCCATCGGCCCTGACTTGGCTCAGTACTGCCCCCAGTCCAAACATAGAAGCGTCGGTGTGGACAAGAAAACGTTTAGTTGGATCAGGGGCTGCCAAGACGGGGGCATTTACCAGTGCGTTCTTCAGCTGTTGGAATGCCTGCTCACACTCCGGGGTCCAGGTGACCTGACGGGGAAGGTTTTTACGGGTAAGGTTGGTAAGGTGTTTGGTCAGGGCGCTATAATTGGGCACAAACTTCCTATAATACCCTGCCGTCCCTAAAAAAGCTAACACCTGAGTTTTGGTCCTAGGGGTTGGCCACTGAGCTACGGCCTCTACCTTTGCGGGTTCTGGCTTCTGCATACCGCAACCTACTCGGTGACCGAGGTACTGAACCTCAGCCATCCCAATACTGCACTTGGCTGGCTTTAACGTTAACCCTGCCTCCCTGAGCCTGTCTATAACCGCCCCTATATGGGTTAGGTGCTCCTGCCAGGTATTGCTGAAGATGTCAATATCATCCAGATAAGCACAGGTATAGTCTTGGAAACCATCTAGGAGACAGTCTACCATTCGCTGGAACGTGGCTTCATCCCAAACGGCATTACCTTAAATTGGTACAAGCCGAATGGTGTGACAAATGCCGACTTAGGGATAGCGTCGGGGGCTAAAGGAATCTGCCAATACCCCTTACAAAGATCAATTGTAGTGAGGTATTGGCCCCTAGCCATCCGGTCCAGCAATTCGTCTATCCTGGGCATAGGATAGGCGTCAGATACGGTTTTCTCATTTAATCTCCGGTAGTACATGCAGAAACGAGTGGTACCATCCCGTTTCAGTACCAGGACTACCGGAGAAGCCCAAGGGCTGTCAGAAGGCTCAATGACTCCCAGTTGGAGCATCTCATTGATCTCCTGGCGCATGTGTTCCCGCACCGCCTCTGGTATGCGGTATGGGGTTTGACGCATAGGTAACTGGCCTGAGGTTTCTACGCGGGGAGTTGCCAGGGGCGTGTAACCTGGTACATTAGAGAAGGATTCTTGTTTTTCCCTCAGCAACTGTTGTACCTCACTACGCTCCTGAGGACTCAGCCACTCCCCCAGCTTAACCTCGGCTATGTCGCTACCTGATTTCCTGTCCTCTAGCAGGTCTGGAAGGGGAAGGTTGTCAAACTCTTTAGAGGGGGGTGCTCAAATGGCTGTCACCTCGTCGGAGCGCTCCCAGTAGGGTTTCAGCATGTTCACATGAATCATGCGTCGCCCCCCCTAAGCCAGCACAGGGGCTGCTCCAGCACCCTATAAGGGCCCTGCCAGGCAGCCTGTAGCTTGTCATGCCGGATAGGTTTTAAAATTAAAACTTTCTGTCCTACCTGAAAGCTACGGTCCCTGGCGTTCCGATCATACCATGTGCGCTGACGTGTCTGCGCCGCCTGGAGGTTTTCCCGTACTGCCCAGTGTTACTCTGCACCAAAGCCGGACCCTCTTCTGCTCTGTACTCCGCCATGACTTATGCAACCAGGACTTCCTTGGTCTTGTTGCTGGCGGGAATACCCCTTGCTTCCAGGAGGTCCTTTACAGTGGATCGCTTTAAAGTGGTGCAATTGATCTCCATCCGTGATCCATCAATGCTGTTGTCTTTCGTGGTACTTGCTCCTCTGTGGGTCTGGATCCCGACGCTGCCAACCAATGTAGCGGAGAGCTGATTTCTCACAGCTAAACTCCACCAAGTACTTTAAGAGGATGCAGGAACAAGTAATAAATCCAAGAGAATATCCAGCACAATCAGCATTACAGTCCAATAATATCCCATCACTTTCCCCAATCACTGGACGACACACAGTATCAGGAGTAGAACTGAACTTTTTAATGACACAACCTTCTTTTTAAGCATTCTCCCATGTAAGGGAGGGAGTTACAGTAATTACACAATACACCAATCATACACGAGTTGCCACCCACACATCCCCTCCCCTTAGTGTGACACATAATCCCATTATGCAGGACAAAGTTCCCCTTGTTTTCTGGATGTACCCCTAAACCTAGGAGTACCCCTTTAAATATTACATCCCCTGGTACCCCCGGATCTGGGTGCGACACATATCTAAAAATCACCCAGATCAGACCAGGGGTTCCGGAGTTATGGGGGTTTAAAGTTTTGTGGAGGTCCCTTTAGGCCCCCTGAAGCATGGCTTCCCAGCCCAAACCAGTTCCAACTAGTCTGGCAGTGTTCCTGGGACAACTCCCCCTGCTGGAGAACAATGGGACAGGAAACGGGGGAGGGGTACACCTTCCTATACACAATCTATACACAGTCTAATAGAAGGCCATACACTGTTACTTAGAGTTTTGTGTACTCCAGGCATAGGAAAATCTCTGCAGGGCCAACAATCAATAAAAGGGAATGAGACAGCCAAAAAGGGGTTCCGCTACACTACTATTCCATATATTATATCCCTGTATCACTAATCTTTATATTATATCCCTGTAACACTATTCTTTATAGTACATCCCTCTCTCACTATTCCTTATATTATATCCCTGTACCACTTATAACTGTATAACTTATTCACTATATCCCTGTACCACTGACCAGTGTATAATTTATTCACTGTATCCCATTATCAATGACACCTGTATCACTATCTCTCTGTACTATTGACAATGTATAATTTATTCACTATATCCCATTATCATTGACCCCTGTTTCACTAGTCCCTTCACCATATCCCTGTATCACTTATACTTATAGTATATCCCTGTATCATTATTCCTTGTATTATATTCCTGTATCACTATTGCATTCACTATATCCCTGTATCACTATTCCTTAAAGTATATCCCTTTATCACTATTACTTATATTATATCTCTGTATCACTATTCCTTCAAATATAGCCCTTTATCAATATTATTTATATTATGCCCCTGTATCATAGAAATATAGAAACATAGAATGTGTCGGCAGATAAGAACCATTCGGTCCATCTAGTCTGCCCAATTTTTTTGGGAGTACTTTTATTAGTCCCCCGTTCCCGGTCTTATAGCTAGGATAGCCTTGTGAATCAAAAGTGTACACAAATTAAAAAAAGTGAAACCAGCGCTGCAATCACAACTCTAGCAGCACTTAGGCAGTGTGTCCCTAAACCACACAAAAACAGACAATATATATAAATAAAGAACAATAAGTGCGCTTGGAGCAAACTGTGATAAAAAATATATGTGATAAACACAATTAATATATATATATATATATAACACCTTATAGGTGACAATGTGAAATAATATCCTGAGGAATCAGGAGGAAGCTTTGATCCCCCTCAAGGGGATGCACTCACAGGATGGCTGGATAATAGTTGCACTTCAAGGGTAAGGTGTCGTTTTGTAGAATCCTGCTGTGGCTAATCTGCTTAGATTTTGGCTCAGGAACAGAAACAACAGATATCCAATTAGTGTGTAACATATACAGACTTTTAATAAAAAGAAGTATCTGCTTACATGGAAGTTTTCTCTGTCAAACGTAGTGGGCGCCACACAGCTGCAGGAGAAATCTTGTCCAGTAAGTATCAAAAAATAAAAGATGTGGAATAAAAATATACACAATATATGTACATAAAGAACAGCAGGGTGAGTCCAGTCCGCTACGCGTTTCACCCTTCGTGGGCTTCTACCAGGCGTCTGGACTCCCTGCTATGAAGTGGTGTTTTATATCCATGTCCTCCGTATCATTGGTTGGCAAATTACTTCCGCTTTCGTCATCCTCTCGCGTGATCTTGACATAGTAGATTTTCTTAGCGTGATTTGCTGTTATCTCGCGAGGTTCTGACTTAGTTCTTGCATTTTCATGTATTGGCTTGCATATATATACCCAGAAAAACAAAACAAAAAAACAAGTGTTTTATCTTAAACAAAAGTGCTAGGTGCATCTATAAGCAGGAGTATGCCCATATTTGGAGCTCAAATGTACTTATATTTGTTAAAAAACAATAATATAAAAACGGAAGTATAAAAACGGGGATAGCAAAAAAAAAAGGGAGTTCTTTATTATAAGAAAAAATATATTAGTAAGAAATAATTAGTTAAAAAATATAAATATACTCTTATAAAAAATATATATCTATATAAAAAACAGAGATCCAATATTGCTTAATCCTGTTTATGCACCTTATGGGAACAAAATACATTTGCATAAAATTTACATAAAATTGTGCAGGTCAAAATCTGCATTTAGTAATGTCCTGTAATAATGCAATATATGAAAGGGCAGCATGACAACAGGTTGGTGATGCAGCCTCATCACAAGTCTGTCAGTCATAGGCCCTCGGCCAGTAATTGCCCTTCATGGGCGGCCGTCCCTCCCCCCTTGGGGGCTGGGCAAAACCTATATAAACCCTTGCAGCGGTTTTGCCCAGCCTCTTTTCTGGATTATAGAAATCAGTTCCCTCCCACCCATCCCTCTTTGTCTTTGTCTATGTCGTTGTTGTGATGGCAGGGGGTACCCGAGGTATGACGTCAGTGCAGGGGGTTGGCTGTCTTGGGTATGGCCAACCCGGGAGGCAGTAGCTCTGGGAGCTAGCTGCACGGACTCCCCACGGGATGGTCCCTGGGGAGTGAATATCAGGCGGCTACCGTGCAGGGGCATTGACGCCGGTAGACTGATATTTTTGGTGACGCCTACGTCCGATCCTCGGGTACCCAATCCTAGATATGCTACCGCTTAGTGGCATATACATGTGGTACTCCACAAGATGGTGTCCTTTGTACATGGTATGTATATGTTATATGTGTTTTCCATGGTTGTATACGTTTTTAGTATACGTTTAAGTTGATTCGTTACTGATAATAATACAAAATCTTTGTTACAGTATTTCTTAATAAATACTGTGACCTTCATATCCAGTTTGTTGTCCGTGTCTTTTCTTGGGGGGAGGTTGCATTAATTCGCCATACCTTGGTCAAGACCTTGTGGCTTTAGAGTGGCTAAATTAAATACCCATATCATTTCATGTTTTCCTATATTTTTAATGTTATCACCCCCTCGCCAATTTTTATTTACCTTTTCTATAGCGCAGAATTTAATCCCTTTTGGATTCTTTTGGTGGCAGTCTAAAAAGTGTTTAGATAGACTGTGGGTTGTAAGGCCATTTTTTATATTTCTTAGATGTTCTTCTATTCTCTTTTTTAGTTGCCTAGTAGTTCTGCCTATATATTGGAGGCCACACGGGCATTCCATGAGCTAAATCACATTTGTAGTGGAGCATGTAATAAAACTTGTTATATTATATTTTTGACTATTTACTGTGGAAATGAGCAACAAAAGGACATGCACTCCGGAGTAGGTTAAATGATAAAGGATTGTATTAAATCAAGGAAACATGACGAACATCAGGGATAACAAACAGATAAAACAGATGCCTTACGCGTTTCACGTGTCTCCACGCTTATTCATAGGGTTATTCATCAAGCCTATGAATAAGCGTGGAGACTCGTAATATGTCTGAACATAACTGGGAATCTAATATCATTCTATACTATAGATATATAGACGATTTAATATTTATATGGAAGGGCAGTGACGAAGATTTAAACTCTTTTCTCGAATATATAAATAAAAACAATGAAAATGTAGTACTTAATACAGTATACAGCAAAGAACACATTGTTTTTCTGGATCTTGAAATTTTTATCGAAAATGAGCAAATAAAAACCAAAAATCACTTTAAGAAAGTGGATGCAAATAATTTTATAGACAAAACAAGCTGTCATTATCCACCGTGGCTAAAAGGTATCCCAAAGAGTCAATGTACTCGAATAAGAAGAAACTGCTCTGATTTAAACACTTATACAGAGCAGACTGACATATTACGAGAAAAATTCATTGAAAAGGGGTATAATAGTATAGAAGTAGATAATACTATCACAGAAATGGACAGAAACCAACTTCTAACATACAAAACAAAAGAAAACAACAAATTTCAGAACAACATCCCTATCGTCTTCAATTATAATAATAAATCTAAATATTTAAAGAAGATCATAAAAAAACACTGGGGGATCCTAAAAAAGGATGACATTTTAAATAATATCATACCAGTTATATTTAGAAGTGCTCCTAACCTCAAACAACAGTTAACTACCAATTATACGAGCAAATTGAAAACAATTAACAAGGCACCAAACCACTTTCTAACTAGGAAATCAGGATTTTAGGGATGTTTTAATTGTGCAGGTTGTAGGTCTATCACTCACCCTAAATATCCAATTACAGAATTCTGTTCCACAGTAAATAGTCAAAAATATAATATAACAAGTTTTATTACATGCTCCACTACAAATGTGATTTAGCTCATGGAATGCCCGTGTGGCCTCCAATATATAGGCAGAACTACTAGGCAACTAAAAAAGAGAATAGAAGAACATCTAAGAAATATAAAAAATGGCCTTACAACCCACAGTCTATCTAAACACTTTTTAGACTGCCACCAAAAGAACCCAAAAGGGATTAAATTCTGCGCTATAGAAAAGGTAAATAAAAATTGGCGAGGGGGTGATAACATTAAAAACATAGGAAAACATGAAATGATATGGGTATTTAATTTAGCCACTCTAAAGCCGCAAGGTCTAAATGCAGATTTTGACCTGCACAATTTTATGTAAATTTTATGCAAATGTATTTTGTTCCCATAAGGTGCATAAACAGGATTAAGCAATATTGGATCTCTGTTTTTTATATAGATATATATTTTTTATAAGAGTATATTTTTTAACTAATTATTTCTTACTAATATATTTTTTCTTATAATAAAGAACTCCCCCTTTTTTTTTTGCTATCCCCGTTTTTATACTTCCGTTTTTATATTATTGTTTTTTAACAAATATAAGTACATTTGAGCTCCAAATATGGGCATACTCCTGCTTATAGATGCACCTAGCACTTTTGTTTAAGATAAAACACTTGTTTTTTTGTTTTTGTTTTCTGGGTATATATATGCAAGCCAATACATGAAAATGCAAGGACTAAGTGAAAACCTCGCGAGATAACAGCAAATCACGCTAAGAAAATCTACTATGTCAAGATCACGCGAGAGGATGACGAAAGCGGAAGTAATTTGCCAACCAATGATACGGAGGACATGGATATAAAACACCACTTCATAGCAGGGAGTCCAGACGCCTGGTAGAAGCCCATGAAGGGTGAAACGCGTAGCGGACTGGACTCACCCTGCTGTTCTTTATGTACATATATTGTGTATATTTTTATTCCACATCTTTTATTTTTTGATACTTACTGGACAAGATTTCTCCTGCAGCTGTGTGGCGCCCACTACGTTTGACAGAGAAAACTTCCATGTAAGCAGATACTTCTTTTTATTAAGTCTGTATATGTTACACACTAATTGGATATCTGTTGTTTCTGTTCCTGAGCCAAAATCTAAGCAGATTAGCCACAGCAGGATTCTACAAAACGACATCTTACCCCTGAAGTGCAACTATTATCCAGCCATTCTGTGAGTGCATCCCCTTGAGGGGGATCAAAGCTTCCTCCTGATTCCTCAGGATATTATTTCACATTGTCACCTATAAGGTGTTATATATATATATATATATTAATTGTGTTTAACACATATATTTTTTATCCCAGTTTGCTCCAAGCGCACTTATTGTTCTTTATTTGTATATAGGATAGCCTTGTGTCTATCCCACGCATGCTTAAAATCCTTGACTGTGTTTACCTCTACCACTTCTGCTGGCAGGCTATTCCATACATCCACTACCCTCTCAGTAAAGTAATACTTCCTGATATTACTTTTAAATCGTTGCCCCTCTAATTTAAGACTATGTTCTCTAGTTGTGGTAGTTTTTCTTCTTTTAAATATAATCTCTTCCTTTACTGTGTTGATTCCCTTTATGTATTTAAATGTTTCTATCATATCCCCCCTGTTACGTCTTTCCTCCAAGCTATACATGTTAAGATGCTTTAACCTTTCCTGGTAAGTTTTATCCTTCAACCCATGAACCAGTTTAGTAGCCCTTCTCTGAACTCTCTCCAAAGTATCAATATCCTTCTGGAGATACGGTCTCCAGTACTGCGTACAATACTCCAAGTGAGGTCTCACCAGTGCTCTGTACAATACTCCAAGTGAGGTCTCACCAGCGCTCTGTACAATACTCCAAGTGAGGTCTCACCAGCGCTCTGTACAATACTCCAAGTGAGGTCTCACCAGCGCTCTGTACAATACTCCAAGTGAGGTCTCACCAGCGCTCTGTACAATACTCCAAGTGAGGTCTCACCAGCGCTCTGTACAATGCTCCAAGTGAGGTCTCACCAGCGCTCTGTACAATACTCCAAGTGAGGTCTCACCAGCGCTCTGTACAATACTCCAAGTGAGGTCTCACCAGTGCTCTGTACAAAACTCCAAGTGAGGTCTCACCAGCGCTCTGTACAATACTCCAAGTGAGGTCTCACCAGTGCTCTGTATATCCCTATATCATAGACCCCTGTATCACTATATCCCTGTATCACTATATCCCTATATCATAGACCAATGTATCACAATATGCCTGTATCACTATATCACTATACCCCTGTATCATAGACTCCTGTATCACTATATCCCTATATCATAGACCCCTGTATCACAATATCTCTATATCATAGACCCCTGTATCACAATATCCCTGTATCCCTATATCACTTTATCCCTATATCATAGACCCCTGTATCACAATATCCCTGTATCCCTATATCCCTATATCATAGACCCCTATATCACTATATCCCTATATCATAGACCCCTGTATCACTATATCCCCTATATCATAGACCCCTGTATCACTATATCCCTGTATCACTATATCAGTATATCATAGACCCCTGTATCACTATACCCCTGTATCACTGTATCCCTGTATCACTGTATCCCTGTATCACTATATCCCTATATCATAGACCCCTGTATCACTATATCCCTGTATCACTATATCCCTGTATCACTATATCCCCGTATCACTATATCCCTATATCATAGACCCCTGTATCACTATATCCCTGTATCACTATATCCCTATATCATAGACCAATGTATCACAATATGCCTATATCACTATATCAATATACCCCTGTATCATAGACTCCTGTATCACTATATCCCTATATCATAGACCCCTGTATCACAATATCCCTATATCATAGACCCTTGTATCACAATATCCCTGTATCCCTATATCCCTATATAACTATATCCCTATATCATAGACCCCTGTATCACAATATCCCTATATCCCTATATCATAGACCCCTATATCACTATATCCCTGTATCACTATATCCCTGTATCACTATATCCCTATATCATAGACCCCTATATCATAGACCCCTGTATCACTATATCCCTGTATCACTATATCCCTGTATCACTATATCCCTGTATCACTATATCCCTGTATCACTATATCCCTGTATCACTATATCCCTGTATCACTATATCCCTGTATCACTATATCCCTGTATCACTATATCCCTGTATTACTATATCAGTATATCATAGACCCCTGTATCACTGTATCCCTGTATCCCTGTATCCCTGTATCCCTGTATCACTGTATCCCTGTATCACTGTATCCCTGTATCACTGTATCCCTGTATCACTGTATCCCTGTATCACTGTATCCCTGTATCACTGTATCCCTGTATCACTGTATCCCTGTATCACTATATCCCTATATCATAGACCCCTGTATCACTATATCCCTCTATCCCTATATCATAGACCCCTGTATCACTATATCCCTATATCATAGACCCCTGTATCACTATATCCCTATATCATAGACCCCTGTATCACTATATCCCTATATCATAGACCCCTGTATCACTATATCCCTGTATCACTATATCCCTGTATCACTATATCCCTGTATCACTATATCCCTGTATCACTATATCCCTGTATCACTATATCCCTGTATCACTATATCCCTGTATCACTATATCCCTATATACTATATCCCTATATCATAGATCCCTATATCATAGATCCCTGTATCACTATATCCCTGTATCACTATATCCCTGTATCACTATATCCCTGTATCACTATATCCCTGTATCACTATATCCCTGTATCACTATATCCCTGTATCACTATATCCCTGTATCACTATATCCCTATATCATAGATCCCTGTATCACTATATCCCTGTATCACTATATCCCTGTATCATAGACCCCTGTATCACTATATCCCTGTATCACTATATCCCTGTATCACTATATCCCTGTATCACTATATCCCTGTATCATAGACCCCTGTATCACTATATCGCTATATCATAGACCCCTGTATCACTATATCCCTGTATCACTATATCCCTATATCATAGACCCCTGTATCACTATATCCCTGTATCACTATATCCCTGTATCACTATATCCCTGTATCACTATATCCCTATATCATAGACCCCTGTATCACTATATCCCTATATCATAGACCCCTGTATCACTATATCCCTGTATCACTATATCATAGACCCCTGTATCACTATATCCCTGTATCACTATATCCCTATATCATAGACCCCTGTATCACTATATCCCTGTATCACTATATCCCTATATCATAGACCCCTGTATCACTATATCCCTATATCATAGACCCCTGTATCACTATACCCCTGTATCACTATATCCCTGTATCACTATATCCCTATATCATAGACCCCTGTATCACTATATCCCTGTATCACTATATCCCTGTATCACTATATCCCTATATCATAGACCCCTGTATCACTGTATCCCTGTATCACTATATCCCTGTATCACTATACCCCTGTATCCCTATATCCCTGTATCACTATATCCCTGTATCACTATATCATAGACCCCTGTATCACTATATCCCTATATCATAGACCCCTGTATCACTATATCCCTATATCATAGACCCCTGTATCACTATATCGCTATATCATAGACCCCTGTATCACTATACCCCTGTATCACTATACCCCTGTATCACTATACCCCTGTATCACTATACCCCTGTATCACTATACCCCTGTATCACTATACCCCTGTATCACTATACCCCTGTATCATAGACCCCTGTATCACTATATCCCTGTATCACTATATCCCTATATCATAGACCCCTGTATCACTGTATCCCTGTATCACTATACCCCTGTATCACTATATCCCTATATCACTATATCATAGACCCCTGTATCACTATATCCCTGTATCACTATATCCCTGTATCACTATATCCCCTATATCATAGACCCCTGTATCACTATATCCCTGTATCACTATATCATAGACCCCTGTATCACTATATCCCTGTATCACTATATCCCTGTATCACTATATCCCTGTATCACTATATCCCCTATATCATAGACCCCTGTATCACTATACCCCTGTATCACTATACCCCTGTATCACTATACCCCTGTATCACTATATCCCTGTATCACTATATCCCTGTATCACTATATCATATACCCCTGTATCACTGTATCCCTGTATCACTGTATCCCTGTATCACTGTATCCCTGTATCACTATACCCCTGTATCACTATACCCCTGTATCACTATATCCCCATATCATAGACCCTGTGAACACTATCCATAGATTTCTGTTCACTATCACTGATGAAATGTTGAAAATATATGATACAAACGCATGGGTCTTGGGATATTACTCACCAGGAGAGTTTTCTTGGGGGCAGCACCAAAGTAGGGGTATGTGTAGGAGTAAGATCAGAGCACGCATGTTTCTGTAAAATAGAAACACATTATTAACATTTGGGGACTTTGGGACCCTAGCTGAATATCCTCCCCTTCTCTCTCCTCAGACGGTGACACTCTCTCGTTATCTCCCATCATGCTCCCCTTCTCTCTCCTCAGACGGTGACACTCTCCCGTTATCTCTCATCATGCCCCCCTTCACTGCCCTCAGACGGTGACACTCTCCCGTTATCGCCCATCATGCCCCCATTCTCTGCCCTCAGACGGTGACACTCTCCCGTTATCTCCCATCATGCACCCCTTCCCTGCCCTCAGAATGTGACACTCACTCGTTATCTCCCATCATGCTCCCCTTCTCTCTCCTCAGACGGTGACACTCTCCCGTTATCTCCCATCATGCCCCCCTTCCCTGCCCTCAGACGGTGACACTCTCCCGTTATCTACCATCATGCTCCCCTTCTCTCTCCTCAGACGGTGACACTCTCCCGTTATCTCCCATCATGCCCCCCTTACCTGCCCTCAGACGGTGACACTCTCCCGTTATCTCCCATCATGCGCCCCTTCCCTGCCCTCAGAATGTGACACTCTCTCGTTATCTCCCATCATGCCCCCCTTCCCTCTCCTCAGACGGTGACACTCTCCAGTTATCTCTCATCATGCGCCCCTTCCCTGCCCTCAGACGGTGACACTCTCCCGTTATCTCCCATCATGCGCCCCTTCCCTGCCCTCAGAATGTGACACTCTCCCGTTATCTCCCATCATGCCCCCCTTCACTGCCCTCAGACGGTGACACTCTCCCGTTATCTCCCATCATGCTCCCCTTCCCTGCCCTCAGACGGTGACACTCTCTCGTTATCTCCCATCATGCCCCCCTTACCTGCCCTCAGACGGTGACACTCTCCCGTTATCTCCCATCATGCCCCCCTTCCCTGCCCTCAGACGGTGACACTCTCCCGTTATCTCCCATCATGCCCCCCTTCCCTGCCCTCAGACGGTGACACTCTCCCGTTATCTCTCATCATGCCCCCCTTCACTGCCCTCAGACGGTGACACTCTCCCGTTATCGCCCATCATGCACCCCTTCCCTGCCCTCAGACGGTGACACTCTCCCGTTATCTCCCATCATGCACCCCTTCCTTGCCCTCAGTGACACTCTCCCATTATCTCCCATCATGCCCCCCTTCACTGCCCTCAGACGGTGACACTCTCCCGTTATCGCCCATCATGCACCCCTTCCCTGCCCTCAGACGGTGACACTCTCCCGTTATCTCCCATCATGCACCCCTTCCTTGCCCTCAGTGACACTCTCCCATTATCTCCCATCATGCACCCCTTCCCTGCCCTTTCATGTTTTTCCATTTTCTGCTTTACCGTTTCCTGTTTCATCATTTTCTGCTTTACCATTTCGTGTTTTGCGATTTCCCCTTTTACATTTTGCTGTTTTACCATTTCCTCTTTTTCCATTTTCTGCTTTACCTTTTCCTGTTTTTCCATTTTCTGCTTTTCCTGTTTTACCTTTTCCTTATTTACCATTCCTGTTTTACCTTTTCCTGTTTTACCTTTTCCTGTTTTACCTTTTCCTGACTTACCTTTTCCTGACTTACCTTTTCCTGACTTACCTTTTCCTGACTTACCATTTCCTGACTTACCATTTCCTGATTTACCATTTCCTGATTTACCATTTCCTGTTTTACCATTTCCTGTTTTACCATTTCCTGTTTTACCATTTCCTGTTTTACCATTTTCTGATTTACCTTTTCCTGTTTTACCATTTCCCCTTTTTCCATTTTCTGCTTTACCATTTCCTGTTTTTCCATTTTCTGATTTACCTTTTCCTGTTTTACCATTTCTGCTTTACCTTTTCCTGATTTACCTTTTCCTGATTTACCTTTTCCTGTTTTTCCATTTTCTGCTTTACCTTTTCCTGTTTTACCATTTCCCCTTTTTCCATTTTCTGCTTTACCTTTTCCTGATTTACCTTTTCCTGTTTTTCCATTTTCTGATTTACCTTTTCCCCTTTTTCCATTTTCTGCTTTACCTTTTCCTGATTTACCTTTTCCTGTTTTTCCATTTTCTGATTTACCTTTTCCCCTTTTTCCATTTTCTGCTTTACCTTTTCCTGATTTACCATTTCCTGTTTTACCATTTCCCCTTTTTCCATTTTCTGCTTTACCTTTTCCTGTTTTACCAATTCCTGTTTTACCATTTCCTCTTTTTCCATTTTCTGCTTTACCTTTTCCTGTTTTACCATTTCCTGTTTTTCCATTTTCTGCTTTACCTTTTCCTGTTTTACCATTTCCCCTTTTTCCATTTTCTGCTTTACCTTTTCCTGTTTTACCATTTCCTGTTTTTCCATTTTATGATTTACCTTTTCCTGATTTACCTTTTCCTGTTTTTCCATTTTCTGATTTACCTTTTCCCCTTTTTCCATTTTCTGCTTTACCTTTTCCTGATTTACCATTTCCTGTTTTACCATTTCCCCTTTTTCCATTTTCTGCTTTACCTTTTCCTGTTTTACCATTTCCTCTTTTTCCATTTTCTGCCTTACCATTTTCTGCCTTACCATTTCCCCTTTTTCCTGTTTTACCTTTTCCTGCTTTACCATTTCCTGCCTTACCATTTCCTGCCTTACCATTTCCTGCCTTACCATTTCCTGCCTTACCTTTTTCCTGCCTTACCTTTTTCCTGCCTTACCTTTTTCCTGCCTTACCTTTTTCCTGCCTTACCTTTTTCCTGTTTTACCTTTTTCCTGTTTTACCTTTTTCCTGTTTTACCTTTTTCCTGTTTTACCTTTTTCCTGTTTTACCTTTTTCCTGTTTCACCATTTCCTGTTTTACCAAATTCTATACTATGTGACTGTAACAAACACTTACGTGATCTTTTGTTCTGTTTTCACGCTCTAAAAAAAAAAAAAAATTAGCAGTTCCCTTGATGATCAGGGGTTAAAGGTTTTCTGAAACAGCCTATATCTATCTAGCAATGCAGGGGTTAAAGCTTCTCTGAAACAAACCATATCTATCTAGCAATGCAGGGGTTAAAAGGTTCTCTGATACAGTCTATATCTTTTTAGCACTGCAGGGGTTAAAGGTTTTCTGAAAAGCCTATATCTATCTAGCAATGCAGGGGTTAAAGGTTTTCTGAAAAGCCTATATCTATCTAACAATGCAGTGGTTAAAGGTTTTCTGAAAAGCCTATATCTATCTAACAATGCAGGGGTTAAAGGTTCTCTGAAAAGCCTATATCTATCTAGCAATTCAGGGGTTAAAAGTTCTCTGAAAAGCCTATATCTATCTAGCAATGCAGGGGTTAAAGCTTCTCTGAAAAGCCTATATCTATCTAGCAATGCAGGGGTTAAAGCTTCTCTGAAAAGCCTATATCTATCTAGCAATGCAGGGGTTAAAGCTTCTCTGAAAAGCCTATATCTATCTAGCAATGCGTGGGTTAAAGCTTCTCTGAAACAATCCATATCTATCTAGCAATGCGGGGGTTAAAGGTAACAGCCTATGTCTCTGCTAATAGATGTGTCTGATAATGAATGTGTATTATTAATATATTATTTGATCTGAAATCTATATGGTTCACAAGCCTTCCTAATCATTTCTAGAACATAAAATGTGTCCCTGAATAGCAGAATTAAAACGTGGTCTCCCTATATACCAGCCTGCGGCGCTCTGTACACAATGGGATATATCCAACACATGAGGCTTGATGGAGCTCTGCCGTCGCTCCACTCACCTAGCACTGAAACATGGCAGCCTGTCACAAGGATTCTGCACTGTACAAACGGTGTTTATTCAGGCAGAAGTGTCGGCTCCTGGCTGATCACAATGTTCTCTCCAGTGAAATGATCTCTTATTTATACTTTGGACAAATTGGTCAGATAAATGGCAAACGGCATTCAATGTAGACAAATGTTCAATTATGTATTTTGGGTAAATAATAAAACTGCAACATGGAGCTTAAATGGTGCTTCCTCTGGGAAATGATTTGTAGACAATAGACTTAGCAGTAGGGGGTATATTGGGGTGTATTAGAAGGGGCATTGACTCATGGGAGGAAGATATTATTCTGCACCCACCATGAATACACTGTCTGAGCCTGTCCTGATAATGTGCAGTCAGGAGATCCCCCTTCATTACATCCAAACCCAGCACTGTCTGAGCCTGTCCTGATAATGTGCAGTCAGATCCCCCTTCATTACATCCAAACCCAGCACTGTCTGAGCCTGTCCTGATAATGTGCAGTCAGATCCCCCTTCATTACATCCAAACCCAGCACTGTCTGAGCCTGTCCTGATAATGTGCAGTCAGGAGATCCCCCTTCATTACATCCAAACCCAGTACTGTCTGAGCCTGTCCTGATAATGTGCAGTCAGATCCCCCTACATTACATCCAAACCCAGCACTGTCTGAGCCTGTCCTGATAATGTGCAGTCAGATCCCCCTACATTACATCCAAACCCAGCACTGTCTGAGCCTGTCCTGATAATGTGCAGTCAGGAGATCCCCCTTCATTACATCCAAACCCAGTACTGTCTGAGCCTGTCCTGATAATGTGAAGTCAGATCCCCCTTCGTTACATCCAAACCCAGCACTGTCTGAGCCTGTCCTGATATTGTGCAGTCAGGCGATCCCCCTACATTATATTCAAACCCAGCACTGTCTGAGCCTGTCCTGATAATGTACAGTCAGATCCCCCTACATTACATCAAAACCCAGCACTGTCTGAGCCTGTCCTGATAATATACAGTCAGGCGATCCCCCTTCATTACATCCAAACCCAGCACTGTCTGAGCCTGTCCTGATAATGTACAGTCAGGCGATCCCCCTTCATTACATCCAAACCCAGCACTGTCTGAGCCTGTCCTGATAATGTGCAGTCAGGAGATCCCCCTTCATTACATCCATACCCAGCACTGTCTGAGCCTGTCCTGATAATGTGCAGTCAGATCCCCCTTCATTACATCCATACACAGCACTGTCTGAGCCTGTCCTGATAATGTGCAGTCAGATCCCCCTTCATTACATCCAAACCCAGCACTGTCTGAGCCTGTCCTGATAATGTGCAGTCAGGAGATCCTCCTTCATTACATCCAAACCCAGTACTGTCTGAGCCTGTCCTGATAATGTGCAGTCAGATCCCCCTACATTACATCCAAACCCAGCACTGTCTGAGCCTGTCCTGATAATGTGCAGTCAGATCCCCCTACATTACATCCAAACCCAGCACTGTCTGAGCCTGTCCTGATAATGTGCAGTCAGGAGATCCCCCTTCATTACATCCAAACCCAGTACTGTCTGAGCCTGTCCTGATAATGTGAAGTCAGATCCCCCTTCGTTACATCCAAACCCAGCACTGTCTGAGCCTGTCCTGATAATGTGCAGTCAGGCGATCCCCCTACATTATATTCAAACCCAGCACTGTCTGAGCCTGTCCTGATAATGTACAGTCAGATCCCCCTACATTACATCAAAACCCAGCACTGTCTGAGCCTGTCCTGATAATGTACAGTCAGGCGATCCCCCTTCATTACATCCAAACCCAGCACTGTCTGAGCCTGTCCTGATAATGTACAGTCAGGCGATCCCCCTTCATTACATCCAAACCCAGCACTGTCTGAGCCTGTCCTGATAATGTGCAGTCAGGAGATCCCCCTACATTACATCCAAACCCAGCACTGTCTCAGCCTGTCCTGATAATGTGCAGTCAGGAGATCCCCCTTACATTACATCCAAACCCAGCACTGTCTGAGCCTGTCCTGTTAATGTGCAGTCAGGAGATCCCCCTACATTACATCCAAACCCAGCACTGTTTGAGCCTGTCCTGATAATGTGCAGTCAGATCCCCCTACATTACATCAAAACCCAGCACTGTCTGAACCTGTCCTGATAATGTAGTCAGATCCCCCTACATTACATCCAAACCCAGCACTGTCTGAGCCTGTCCTGATAATGTGCAGTCAGGCGATCCCCCTACATTATATTCAAACCCAGCACTGTCTGAGCCTGTCCTGATAATGTACAGTCAGATCCCCCTACATTACATCAAAACCCAGCACTGTCTGAGCCTGTCCTGATAATGTGCAGTCAGGAGATCCCCCTACATTACATCCAAACCCAGCACTGTCTCAGCCTGTCCTGATAATGTGCAGTCAGGAGATCCCCCTTCATTACATCCAAACCCAGCACTGTCTGAGCCTGTCCTGATAATGTGCAGTCAGGAGATCCCCCTACATTACATCCAAACCCAGCACTGTCTGAGCCTGTCCTGATAATGTACAGTCAGATCCCCCTACATTACATCAAAACCCAGCACTGTCTGAGCCTGTCCTGATAATGTGCAGTCAGGAGATCCCCCTACATTACATCCAAACCCAGCACTGTCTGAGCCTGTCCTGATAATGTGCAGTCAGGAGATCCCCCTACATTATATTCAAACCCAGCACTGTCTGAGCCTGTCCTGATAATGTACAGTCAGATCCCCCTACATTACATCAAAACCCAGCACTGTCTGAACCTGTCCTAATATTGTGCAGTCAGGCGATCCCCCTACATTATATTCAAACCCAGCACTGTCTGAGCCTGTCCTGATAATCTGCAGTAGGGAGAGCCCCCGTCATTACATCCAAACCCAGCACTGTCTGAACCTTTTCCTGATATTGTGCAGTCAGGCGATCCCCCTACATTATATTCAAACCCAGCACTGTCTGAGCCTGTCCTGATAATGTACAGTTAGATCCCCCTACATTATATTCAAACCCAGCACTGCACAATATCAGGACAGGTTCAGACAGTCAGGAGATCCCCTTGCATTACATAAAAACCCAGCACTGTCTGAGCCTGTCCTGATAATGTGAAGTCATCACTTCCAGTAGAGTGTGAGCCTGTCCTGATAATGTGCAGTCAGATGCCCCTACATCACTTAGAGTAGAGTGTGTGGAGTAGAGTGTGAGCCTGTCCTGATAATGTGCAGTCAGATGCCCCTACATCACTTAGAGTAGAGTGTGTGGAGTAGAGTGTGAGCCTGTCCTGATAATGTGCAGTCAGATGCCCCTACATCACTTAGAGTAGAGTGTGAGCCTGTCCTGATAATGTGCAGTCAGATGCCCCTACATCACTTAGAGTAGAGTGTGAGCCTGTCCTGATGAAGTTCAATCAATACATAAGATCTTTCTCTTTCATTTCTTATTAATGAATGACACTTTTCTTACCATGTGTTTGTCTCTCTCCAGGTGAATGACAGTGATGATGAGGAGGAGTGTGTCTCTTTATAAGAGGCAGAAGATGTGTAGATTTAAAGAAAGCTTTTTGGTCCATCCCTCTGTCTGTGTCTGTAACTCCTCCTAGCTCTTTACACCTCTCTCCATACAGGTAAATATCAGCCTTGTACACCTCTCCCTCTCTCCATACAGGTATATATCTGCCTTGTACACCTCTCCCTCTCCCCATACAGGTATATATCAGCCTTGTACACCTCTCCCTCTCTCCATACAGGTATATATCTGCCTTGTACACCTCTCCCTCTCTCCATACAGGTATATATCTGCCTTGTACCCCTCTCCCTCTCCCCATACAGGTATATATCAGCCTTGTACACCTCTCCCTCTCTCCATACAGGTATATATCTGCCTTGTACCCCTCTCCCCATACAGGTATATATCAGCCTTGTACACCTCTCCCTCTCCCCATACAGGTATATATCAGCCTTGTACACCTCTCCCTCTCCCCATACAGGTATATATCAGCCTTGTACACCTCTCCCTCTCTCCATACAGGTATATATCTGCCTTGTACACCTCTCCCTCTCCCCACACAGGTATATATCAGCCTTGTACACCTCTCCCTCTCCCCATACAGCTATATATCAGCCTTGTACACCTCTCCCTCTCTCCATACAGGTATATATCAGCCTTGTACACCTCTCCCTCTCCCCATACAGGTATATATCAGCCTTGTACACCTCTCCCTCTCTCCATACAGGTATATATCAGCCTTGTACACCTCTCCCTCTCTCCATAGAGGTATATATCAGCCTTGTACACCTCTCCCTCTCCCCATACAGGTATATATCAGCCTTGTACACCTCTCCCTCTCCCCATACAGGTATATATCAGCCTTGTACACCTCTCTCCATAGAGGTATATACTAACTGATCAAGAAATTATACAACTATTACTACATATCTGTATAAGATCAGTTTGTTACTATCACTTATAAAATTTTATATGAGTGTACTATTATCCTTGAAAATGCTGTTTCTGTATTCTGTGTTGTTTTCTCACAAAATCTAAAAAAAAATAAAATTTAAAGAAGATGGAGATGGGGGATAGATGATGGGTGAGAAGGCGTGATAAGATGGAGGGAAGTTTGAGTTAGAGAGTGAAAAGGGTGATAAGATAGAGGGAAGGGATGAGAGGGGTGATAAGCTGGAGTGAGATGGAGTGAAGAGAGGGGTGATACGCTGGAGGGAATGGAGGAGATTGAGGATTAGAAGGGTGGTAAGCTAAAGGTAAGGGGTGAGTGGGTGATAAGCTGGAGGGAGGAATGAAAGGGGTGATAAACTTGAGGGAGAGAGGGGTGATAAGATAAAGGTTAAGAGGGGTGATAAGCTGGAGAGAGAGGTGTGATAATATGGAGGGAAGGGTGAGAGGGGTGATACGCTGGAGGGAAGGGATAAGAGGGGTGGGAAGCTGGAGGAAAGGGTTGAAAGCAGTGATAAGCTGGAGGGAGGGGTGATACAGGTGATAAGCTGGAGGAAAGGGAAAAGATGGAGAATAAGAGAGATGATAAGATGGAGGGAAGCAATGAGATACAGGATGAGAGGAGTGATAAGCAGGAGGGAGGGGTGATACAGGTGATAAGCAGGAGGGAGGGGTGATACAGGTGATAAGCAGGAGGGAAGGGATGAGATGGAGAATGAGAGGGATGATAAGATGGACGGAAGCAATGAGATACAGGATGAGAGGAGTGATAAGCAGGAGGGAGGGGTGATACAGGTGATAAGCAGGAGGGAAGGGAAAAGATGGAGAATAAGAGGGATGATAAGATGGAGGGAAGCAATGAGATACAGGATGAGAGGAGTGATAAGCAGGAGGGAAGGGATGAGATGGAGAATGAGAGGGATGATAAGATGAAGGAAAGGGATAAGATGGAGGGTGAGAGGGGTGATAAGTTGGAGGGAGGGATGAGAGGGGTGATAAGCTGAGGGAGAGATGTGTGATAAGATGGAGGTAAGGGTGAGATTGTGGGTGAGAGGGAATGGGTGAGAGGAGTGATAAGCTGGAGGGAAGGGATGAGATGGAGAATGAGAGGGATGATAAGATGGAGGGAAGGGTAATTAATGATGGGTGATAAGCAGGAGGGAATGGGTGAGAGGGGTGGTAAGCTTGAGGGAGGGGTGAGAGGGGAAGCACTGGCGTCATGTGAGCCACACAGGCAGCAGCAGATGGAGGGGTTTCTGTGCTTTAGATCGCACACACCCAGCCCTGCTTCACCTCCTTCTGTAACTTAGAGTGGGTGGGTGTGTAGGAGAGCTCTCCTCTATCCTAAGTCCCAAACTAAACATTTAGGGCTTTCACAAGGACACTAGGTGCATCAGCCCCTTTAGCACCCCCCAGCGACTACACTGCCTACCCTCCTCCTCTGCCAGACTCAGATTCTCAGCCTTCTGTTTCCAATATCAGATACATTTTTCTGGGCCAGGGCAGCTGCAGTTAAGAGTACTTCCCTTATCCCGCACATTCCTATATCTGGTAGACTTGGGCATTTTTCCCATCAATGGGCCAAGACCCTTGGATTCTTCAAATGGTTTCAGGTATGCATCTCAAATTCACATTTCTTCCTCCTCCACACATCATTCCCAACCCCTACACCTGAGACGTAGTCTCTCTTATTCACAAGGAACTACGAAAGTAAGTAGGAGGATTCAGATCGGTCCTCAACCTTTGTGCTAACAAATCATACATAATTTCCAGGCAAGATGGAGGGTATCCATCTTCTCAGGCACCTCCTTTGTGAACAAGACTGATTTTCCTAAGTCTATAATATGTCATAGGCCAGCTTTCCAAGCATGTTTTCCAGGTCTTAACGTGCCCTGCAGCCTTTTAAAACGTTGGAAGGGCGCTTACGATCGTTCCATTTTTATTACAGGTGAGGTTCGTCTGTACTCACGTTGGTGGTTGACCCACATGGATCCATGAAATAGCCAGGCCATTTTCGGTTCCATCCCAGACTTTATTCTTCAATCAGACACCAGTTCTCTTGGATTGGGAACTTCATGGAGGGACATGGGGACGAGTGACCTCTGGACCCCGGAAGGGAACTCATTGCTGGCTCTTTCTCAATTTACAGTCTAACAGTTTCCTTTCATATAATTAACATTTTCCATTCTAGCTCATGTGGTCGGGTTTGCAGAGGGTTCTGCGGATCTTGATTCCGGCGGCTTCTCTATTAGACATCTTAGCAGCTGCTGACTGCTCCAGATTATTGAGTATTTTCTATTTTCGTCCTCGCTCTGTCTATTCACCAGGGCCATTAAAATTGGAAATATGAAGCCTCCTGTCCTATATTACAATTGGGATTTATTCCAGCCTCGGTGAAGAAATAATTGTAATTCTATTCACGACAGGTAGCAAGTATTTTCCTACATTGTGTTGTCCCATCCCAGTGTATTTGGTAGTATTGCGAGTGTTGAGTCTTTTTATTATTGTATCTATATTCCTATTGGACTGGGCTTTTTATAACGCTGTTTCCATTTACTTTCAGGATTTGTCTCCTTTTTTCAGGTTTGATTATCCTTTTGAGTCTCTCCGTTCGGTTTTTCTATTCTTGGGACTCTGATTAATCTGGAACGTCTGCTCCTGACTGGCGTGTCAATAAAGAACGAGGAAGGAGGAGGGACTGAAGAGGGTCTATTGTATTTGTCTTGTTTCAATATACTGTTTTCTTTGGTGCTGGAGGTTTCAGTGCAAATACTCACTCCATGGAATAATCCCCAATGATACTGTACATTGTTAGCCATTATATTCCAAGCCATATAGATATGGAAATTTATTGTATATGGCTCGTGCTCCTTTCCTATTATTTCATTTTGTTCCTATATATAAGAATTGAATGTTATATATAGTCGAATTTGTACATAATGTTTCTCTGCTAAGTCATGAATAGTGTTGAACGAAACCAAACCGCACTGTTCGGGTTCGTACCGAACATTACGGTGTCCGTACCCCGGATTCGAACACAGACATTTCACTGTATGTTCGGGTTGGAGTTCGAGGTTCGGCTATAAACCGAAAGTCTTTAAACCGAAAGTCATTTGGTTTATAGACTTTCGGTTTATGGAATACATGTAATACTATTGCTATTCTATAAACCGAAATAGAGTCCCCATTCATACGAATAGGTCAATTGACCTATTCGTATGAATGGGGAATCTATTTCGGTTTTTACAATAGCCAATAGCATTACATGTATTCTATAAGCCGAAAGTCTATAAACCGAAAGACATTCGGTTTATAGACTTTCGGCTTATAGAATGCCTTGATGCCTTCAGATCATTCATTAACAAGATCCTCCCATGTAGTTCTGGGCTGATACCTCACCGTTCTCATGATCACTGAAACTCCACGAGGTGAGATCTTGCATGGAGCATCAGACCGAGGGAGACTGACAGTTAATTTGTGTTTCTTCCATTTGCTAATAATCGCCCCAACTGTTGTCACCGTCTCACCAAGCTGCTTGGCGATGGTCTTGTAGGCCATTCCAGCCTTGTGTAGGTCTACAATCTTGTCCCTGACATCCTTGGACAGCTCTTTGGTCTTGGCCATGGTGGAGAGTTTGGAATCTGATTGATTGCTTCTGTGGACAGGTGTCTTTTATACAGGTAACGGGCTGAGATTAGGAGCACGCCCTTTAAGAATTCAATTTAGAATTTAATGCAATTTTTAAACTTTAAAGACTGATCATATTTGAGGGTCTTCTCAAAATAGTATGAGTAGACAGAGTGAAACAAGGGGTGAGACCTTTAGGGAAAGTTGAGGGCAAGTCAGCAGGAAAACCCTAGAGAGGGTAACTAAGCAGGTGTCAGGCTTTCATTTTTACTTTCATTTTTTTTACTCGCGATCGCGTTGTTAGGCCACGCCCCCTTCATTATGCCACGCCCCTTCCGATGACGCGCTCTTCCTGTGACTATAAATAACAGTCTGCTACAGACACAGATCGCTGAGTATTGTCTCTAGCAGCTGTTGTTCCTGACTCCTTAGCTCCAAGCTACCTTAGAGTATCTTGCTACTTTCATTTTTGATTACCTGTTGCTGACCCGGATATCCTCGACCATTCTGATTTCTCCAATCCTGACCTTTGGCTTCTTGAATCGAATTGAGTACTTCTCCAATCCTCTGAATACGGACCGTCCCTGTTATCCTGCATTTTTCTCTATCACCTAATCGCAAGTACCTTCCATATCTTCAATCAAGTGTTCCATCATCTTTTTTACTTTATACTTCAATCAAGTTACATATATTTTTCCATATTACTTCAAACCATTTATTTTTTCTCTGCAATCAATATCAGTCAGTTTTTCTTCTTTTTGCTGCTAAACTTTAATACAAGAATTGCTTAAACGATATACCTTGTGTGGATTGTCATTTATTTCTGCAGTTGAGTTTCCAAATATTCTTAAAGTCACAGCTACCCTGACAAAAGGAAAACCCTAGAGGGGGTAACTAAGCAGGAAAACCCTTGAGAGGGTAATTGACAAGGAGTGGACCCTTAAAGAGGGAAACCTGGCTGTAGTAATTATGCTGTTACCAGATGGTCTCAGGAGATGCTGAAACCATTCCCCTGGCTGGTTGAGCCATCCAGGTTAGGGGTCCCAGTTCCTGGACAGGGTAGAAGTTCAAATCAGCTTTAACAGAGGATTAGAAACAGATGAAGCAGCTCTCAGAAGTCAGGCATCCAACTGCAGTGCAAAAGTGCTGTTTGCAATAAACTGCAGGTATTTAACAGAGGTGTGCTGCACAAGTTAAAGAGACACCTGACTCACCTGACACAGAGGGGAAGAAATACAAGAAAACAAAGGAAGGGTGGTCTCTAGGGGAGGAAGGAGGTATAAAAGCATACAAATTAGGAGGTCAGGGAAGAACCCTGGCAGCCCTCTGGGAGATCATTAATAAACTAATTAAGAAGAAGAGGACCCAGGACAGATCCCTGAGGTACTCTACTTATCACATGTGTCCAATGTGAGAACGTCCCATTTACCACCACTCTCTGCATTCTGTATTTCAACCAGTTTCCAATCCACAAACAAACCTCTGGTCCTAAGTCTATTACAGTCAGTTTGTACAGTAACCTTGTATGTGGAACTGGATCAAATGCCTTAGCAAAGTTTAACGATATCCCATCCACGGCAGCACCATATCTATATTTTACTCACCTGTAATGGGTTATGTAGCATGTAGTGAGATATGTAATATGTAACAGGATTTGTAACATGTAGTGGGATACATAACATGCATCATGTAGTGAGATATGTAACATGCAGTGCATAACGTAGTATGATGATAGTATGAAGAGTGATGTGCAGCATGTAGTTGTATACATAGCATGTAGTGGGATATGTAACATGTTACAGAGTAGTTTATGTTGAAAAAAGACTTGCGTCTTAGCAGGTGACCTCTTGTCCTTTGTACTGTTCTGTTAATGATCAGGTCTTTAGAAAGCTCTCTGTATGGGCCCTGTATATATTTATATAACATTATCATATCCCCTCTAAGCCGCCGTTTCTCTAGCGTGTACAGATGTAACTTTTCCAGCCCTTCTTCATAACTAAAACTTTACATTCCCCTGATTAGTTTTGTAGCCCTCCTCTGCACTCTCTCTAGTTCCATAATGTCTTTTTTAAAAAAGGTTCCCAGAATTGAATTGCATATTCAAGGTGAGGTCTTACCATGGACCTATAAAGAGGCAGAATAATCTTCCTCCCATGAGTCAATGCCCCTTCTAATACACCCCAATATCTTATTGGCTTTTGCAGCTGCCAGCTGACACTGTGCTCTACTGCTAAGTCTATTGTCTACTACTACTCCCAAATCTTTTTCATTAGTTGCTTTCCCCAAGGAACCACTATTTAAACTGTATGTTGCATTTTAATATAATTTTACACTTTATACTGAATCTCATTTGCCAATTATCTGCCCAATTACCTAATTTGTCCAAATTCTCTTGCAGCAAAGAAACATCTAGTTCAGACTGTATCACTCTACTTAATTTTGTGTCATCGGCAAACACTGAGACATGGCTCCCTATGCCCTCTGGGAGCTCATTAATAAACGAATTAAGAAGAAGAGCACCCAGGACAGATCCCTGAGGTACTCTACTTATCACATGTGTCCAATGTGAGAACGTCCCATTTACCACCACTCTCTGCATTCTGTCTTTCAACCAGTTTCCAATCCACAAACAAACCTCTGGTCCTAAGTCTATTACAGTCAGTTTGTACAGTAACCTTGTATGTGGAACTGGAACAAATGCCTTAGCAAAGTCTAACTATATCCCATACACGGCAGCACCATATCTATATTATACTCACCTCTTCATAGAATGTAATTTAGTTAGTTTGACTAGATCTGTCTTTCACAAAGCAATGTTGGCTCCTGTTCAGTATAAAATCAGTATAGATACAGCACAGACATAGTATTTAGTAAAGATACAGCACAGACATAGTATTTAGTATAGATACAGCACAGACATAGCATAGACCTAGTATAAATATAATACAGACAAGCGCCTGGTCACATAACCTGGTGGTACTCAACATGTGGGGAGCCAAACAGGCAGCATGGTAGGACACCATTCTGCCTGCCACTAGCCACCAGGGACCAGCGCTGCCCAGGGGGCATGTGATGGGGTTCATGTAATGGGGGTGATGAAGGGATGTATTAGGGTGATTGAGACATGTGATAGGGGTAATTTAGCAGAAGAGCACCAGCAAGGGATTGCAGTCAGCATGATGGCCATGGATTAAAATATTGCAAAACTGGCTTGTTGACCAGGGAGTACGAGGATGGTATTGCAGCCCTGTAGGCTGGGAACTACAAACTGATGACTGGTCCAGTACTGCAGGATGGGATGCTACAGTGAGCTTGCAGCCACCTCAATCTGTAGATGAACGCTTTCATAAAGGAGTATTTATACTATATCTATAGTCTTTCTATACTATATCTGTACTATGTATACTATATCTATACTATAATTATACTGTATCTATACTATATCTATAGTCTTTCTATACTATATCTGTACTATATATACTATATCTGTACTATAATTATACTGTATCTATACTATGTCTGTGCTGTATGTGTACTATATTTATACTGTATCTATACTATATCTATACTGTATGTGTACTATATTTATACTGTATCTATACTATATCAATACTGTATCTGTACTATAATTATACTGTATCTATATTATGTCTGTGCTGTATCTGTACTATATTTATACTGTGTCTATACTATATCTATAGTCTTTCTATACTATATCTGTACTATATATACTATATCTGTACTATATTTATACTGTATCTATCCTATGTCTGTGCTGTAGCTGTACTATATTTATACTGTATCTATACTGTATTTGTACTATATAGTGTATCTGTATTATATTTATACTGCACCTATAATATATCTATACTGCATCTGTAATATATGTATACTGTATCTATACTATATAAATACTGTACCTGTACTATATTTATACTGTATCTATACTATATCTATACTGTATCTGTACTATATTTATACTGTATCTATACTATATCAATACTGTATCTGTACAATATTTATACTGTGGCTACACTGTATTTGTACTGTATCAATACTATATCTATACTATATTTATACTGTATCTATCCTATTTCTATACTGTATCTGTTTAATATCTATACTATAGCTATACTGTGTCTGTACTATATTTATGCTGTATCTATATTATGTCTGTGCTGTATCTATACTATATCAATACTGTAATTGTACTATATTTATACAGTATCTATACTATATTTATACTGAATCTATGCTATATCTATACTGTATCTGTATTATATTTATACTGCATCTATACTATGTCTGTGCTGTATCTATTCTAAATACTATGTCTGTACAGTATCTATACTATAGTTTTACTGTATCTGTACTATATTTATACTGTATTTGTACTTTATCTATCCTATATCTATTGTGTATCTGTATTATCTTTATACTGTATCTATAATATATCTATGCTATATCTTTACTTTATGTATACTATATTTATACTTTATCTATGCTATAGCTATACTGTATCTATAGTATATTTATACTGCATCAATACTATATCAATACTGTACCTGTATTATATTTTATACTGTATCTATACTATATCTATACTGTATCTGTACTATATTTATACTGTATCTGTACTATATTTATACTGTATCTGTACTATATAAATACTGTACCTGTACTATATTTATACTGTACCTGTACTATATTTATACTGTATCTGTACTATATTTATACTGTATCTATACTATATAAATACTGTACCTGTACTATATTTATACTGTATCTATACTGTATCTGTACTATATTTATACTGTATCTGTACTATATAAATACTGTACCTGTACTATATCTATACTGTATCTGTACTATATCTATACTGTATCTGTACTATATTTTTTACTGTATCTATACTGTATCTGTACTATATTTATACTGTATCTATACTATATACTGTATCTGTACTATATTTATACTGTATCTATACTGTATCTGTAATATATTTATACTGTATCTATACTGTATCTGTAATATATTTATACTGTACCTATACTATATAAATACTGTACCTGTACTATATCTATACTGTATCTGTACTATATTTATACTGTATCTATACTTTATTTATACTGTATCTATACTGTATCTGTACTATATTTATACTGTATCTATACTATATAAATACTGTACCTGTACTATATTTATACTGTATCTATACTATATACAGTATCTGTACTATATTTATACTGTATCTATACTGTATCTGTAATATATTTATACTGTATCTATACTATATAAATACTGTACCTGTACTATATCTATACTGTATCTGTACTATATTTATACTGTATCTATACTTTATTTATACTTTATCTATACTAAATAAATACTGTACCTGTACTATATTTATACTGTATCTATACTATATCTATACTGTATCTATACTATATCTATACTGTATCTGTACTATATTTATACTGTATCTGTACTATATCTATACTGTATCTGTACTATATTTATACTGTATTTATACTATATCTATACTCTACCTATACTATATTTTTTGTACTGTATCTATACTGTATTGATTATATATATATATATATGTGAATCCAAGACAGGTGCACTCAGCTAAGTAGTCCACTATAGAATGATTCGCCCGGGTGCCGTACAGCATGCTCCATACACAAATCCAACAGGAAAAATACGCACTCCCGGGTCTTTGATCAGGAAAACTTCCTTGTTTTAGTCGATACTCAAGTTAAACATACATAAGTAGTCGACGTTTCGGTCCACGTTCTGGACCTTTATCGAAATTGCTGTTCGTCCTCTGCAGTGTTTCTTCCTGCGCGCACGCTGCTTGTAGGACATACAGCCAGCGGATATAACATGGCGGCATTTATGGCGGCTGTTACTAGAAGCTGGATGCGGATCTGCCGGCTGCTGCCCGGGCGTGACCCACACGGGCAGCAGGGGCCCAGGGGGCAGCTGCTTTGGGCCCCTAGGAATGAATGTGCCCTGGGCAGCTGCCCCATTTGCCTACTTTTTTTTTTTTATAGGGCCTTGTGTTTCGCCCGTCCCCCCATGATGGCGACCCTGGGAAGGGGGGCGAGAGAGAGATTTGGGGGGGAAGAAATTTCTGATGGCGACTCTGCCTGTTACTATTCTTGTCTTGGAGGAAAGTATGATTCACACAGGATGGAGGGAGCTGTGGCCAATTCTCTGGGCAGAGACCGTGAAGTTTGTGTTCTGGTCTGATAATGCTGTGAGAGTTTGTTTAGTTTTCCTATGGGGGGGGGGGAGTTGCATGGCTGAGCGCTCTCACACATGGGACAGGTCAATGTAAGGGCTTGGTGTCTGAATGTGTGTACACGTTATGTCCTTTCTCTCAATCCTGTGAGAGTTTGTTTAGTTTTCCTCTAAGGGGGGGCGCACTCCTCTTGGTATTAGACAGACTCCCATAGCTGTGCGCTCTCACACATGGGAGAGGTCACGGAGAGAGCTGGGTGTCTGTATTTGCCATAGTCTGTGTGTGCAATACTGTCTGTATCTCATTATACCTTTAATATCCCAAACTTCCCATCAGAGAATAGTCAGGGGCTTCTGCCTGCCGTGCGGCCCCCTCCATGGCTTCTCGCTGGTGAAGGGATTCTGTATTGTTTTTACTATGAAGGTAGAAAATAAAAATGATTGGATACCATCCAGAAAGCAGAATTACAGTAAATAAATATAAGAAATACTAGTTTTAAATGTGCCTGTGTCGTCTCCTGTGCACGACATCATCATGTGGCTTGATATGCAAATGAACTAATGTTCAATGAAAATACCTGGCCGGTAATCCAGCATTTGCATTCAGTGCCAGGATAATAACAATACCCACAATGCAATGCCTGGTACTTTTTGTGGATGGTGGAAGCAGTGTGACAATGGCAGGGGTGGAATCCAACCCCTGCTCAAGCAGCTGGCTGAACATCTACCTACTGCCATGGAGGGTGGCGCAGTAACGGAGAGATGGGTCATCGCAACGCGGGTCATTAGGTCTCCAAGTCATAATAATATACATGCAGCACATGGATCCTGTGACTGAACCAATTGACAATTATATATATATTTATGGTGGTTACATATTTATATATCTGTTGTTGTTACATATTTATGTATCTGTTGCGGTTACATATTTATATATCTGTTGCGGTTGTTACATATTTATATATCTGTTGCGGTTACATATTTATATATCTGTTGCGGTTGTTACATATTTATATATCTGTTGCGGTTGTTACATATTTATATATCTGTTGCGGTTGTTACATATTTATATATCTGTTGTGGTTACATATTTATATATCTGTTGTGGTTGTTACATATTTATATATCTGTTGTTGTTACATATTTATTTATCTGTTGTGGTTACATATTTATATATCTGTTGCGGTTACATATTTATATATCTGTTGCGTTACATATTTATATATCTGTGGTTGTTACATATTTATATATCTGTTGCGGTTGTTACATATTTATATATCTGTTGCGGTTACATATTTATATATCTGTTGCGGTTGTTACATATTTATATATCTGTTGCGGTTGTTACATATTTATATATCTGTTGCGGTTGTTACATATTTATATATCTGTTGCGGTTGTTACATATTTATATATCTGTTGTGGTTACATATTTATATATCTGTTGTGGTTGTTACATATTTATATATCTGTTGTGGTTGTTACATATTTATATATCTGTTGCGGTTACATATTTATATATCTGTTGTGGTTACATATTTATATATCTGTTGCGGTTACATATTTATATATCTGTTGCGTTACATATTTATATATCTGTGGTTGTTACATATTTATATATCTGTTGCGGTTACATATTTATATATCTGTTGCGGTTGTTACATATTTATATATCTGTTGCGGTTGTTACATATTTATATATCTGTTGCGGTTACATATTTATATATCTGTTGCGGTTACATATTTATATATCTGTTGTGGTTACATATTTATATATCTGTTGTGGTTGTTACATATTTATATATCTGTTGCGGTTGTTACATATTTATATATCTGTTGCGGTTGTTACATATTTATATATCTGTTGCGGTTACATATTTATATATCTGTTGCGGTTGTTACATATTTATATATCTGTTGTTGTTACATATTTATATATCTGTTGCTGTTACATATTTATATATCAGTTGTTGTTACATATTTATATATCTGTTGCGGTTACATATTTATATATCTGTTGCGGTTGTTACATATTTATATATCTGTTGCGGTTACATATTTATATATCTGTTGTGGTTGTTACATATTTATATATCTGTTGTTGTTACATATTTATATATCTGTTGCGGTTACATATTTATATATCTGTTGTTGTTACATATTGATATATCTGTTGTGGTTACATATTTATATATCTGTTGTGGTTGTTACATATTTATATATCTGTTGCGGTAGTTACATATTTATATATCTGTTGTTGTTACATATTTATATATCTGTTGCGGTTACATATTTATATATCTGTTGTGGTTGTTACATATTTATATATCTGTTGTTGTTACATATTTATATATCTGTTGCGGTTACATATTTAAATATCTGTTGCGGTTACATATTTATATATCTGTTGTGGTTGTTACATATTTATATATCTGTTGTTGTTACATATTTATATATCTGTTGCGGTTACATATTTATATATCTGTTGTTGTTACATATTTATATATCTTTTGTGGTTACATATTTATATATCTGTTGTGGTTGTTACATATTTATATATCTGTTGTGGTTGTTACATATTTATATATCTGTTGCGGTTACATATTTATATATCTGTTGCGGTTACATATTTATATATCTGTTGTTGTTACATATTTATATATCTGTTGCGGTTACATATTTATATATCTGTTGCGGTTACATATTTATATATCTGTTGCGGTTGTTACATATTTATATATCTGTTGCGGTTGTTACATATTTATATATCTGTTGCGGTTGTTACATATTTATATATCTGTTGCGGTTGTTACATATTTATATATCTGTTGTGGTTACATATTTATATATCTGTTGCTGTTACATATTTATATATCTGTTGCGGTTACATATTTATATATCTGTTGCTGTTACATATTTATATATCTGTTGTGGTTACATATTTATATATCTGTTGTGGTTGTTACATATTTATATATCTGTTGCGGTAGTTACATATTTATATATCTGTTGTTGTTACATATAAATATGTAACAACAACAGATATATAAATATGTAACTACCGCAACAGATATATAAATATGTAACAACCACAACAGATATATAAATATGTAACAACAACAGATATATAAATATGTAACCGCAACAGATATATAAATATGTAACAACCACAACAGATATATAAATATGTAACCGCAACAGATATATAAATATGTAACAACCGCAACAGATATATAAATATGTAACAACCGCAACAGATATATAAATATGTAACCACAACAGATATATAAATATGTAACCGCAACAGATATATAAATATGTAACCGCAACAAATATATAAATATGTAACCGCAACAGATATATAAATATGTAACCACAACAGATATATAAATATGTAACCGCAACAGATATATAAATATGTAACAGCAACAGATATATAAATATGTAACCGCAACAGATATATAAATATGTAACAACCGCAACAGATATATAAATATGTAACAACCGCAACAGATATATAAATATGTAACGACAACAGATATATAAATATGTAACAGCAACAGATATATAAATATGTAACAGCAACAGATATATAAATATGTAACAGCAACAGATATATAAATATGTAACCGCAACAGATATATAAATATGTTACAGCAACAGATATATAAATATGTTACAGCAACAGATATATAAATATGTTACAGCAACAGATATATAAATATGTAACCACAACAGATATATAAATATGTAACAGCAACAGATATATAAATATGTAACAGCAACAGATATATAAATATGTAACAGCAACAGATATATAAATATGTAACCGCAACAGATATATAAATATGTAACAACAACAGATATATAAATATGTAACCGCAACAGATATATAAATATGTAACCGCAACAGATATATAAATATGTAACAACAACAGATATATAAATATGTAACTACCGCAACAGATATATAAATATGTAACAACCACAACAGATATATAAATATGTAACCACAACAGATATATAAATATGTAACCACAACAGATATATAAATATGTAACCGCAACAGATATATAAATATGTAACAACAACAGATATATAAATATGTAACAACCACAACAGATATATAAATATGTAACCGCAACAGATATATAAATATGTAACCGCAACAGATATATAAATATGTAACAACAACAGATATATAAATATGTAACAACAACAGATATATAAATATGTAACTACCGCAACAGATATATAAATATGTAACAACCACAACAGATATATAAATATGTAACCACAACAGATATATAAATATGTAACAACAACAGATATATAAATATGTAACCGCAACAGATATATAAATATGTAACAACCGCAACAGATATATAAATATGTAACAACCGCAACAGATATATAAATATGTAACCGCAACAGATATATAAATATGTAACAGCAACAGATATATAAATATCTGTTGCGGTTACATATTTATATATCTGTTGCGGTTACATATTTATATATCTGTTGCGGTTACATATTTATATATCTGTTGCGGTTACATATTTATATATCTGTTGCTGTTACATATTTATATATCAGTTGTTGTTACATATTTATATATCTGTTGCGGTTGTTACATATTTATATATCTGTTGCGGTTGTTACATATTTATATATCTGTTGCGGTTGTTACATATTTATATATCTGTTGCGGTTACATATTTATATATCAGTTGTTGTTACATATTTATATATCAGTTGTTGTTACATATTTATATATCTGTTGTGGTTGTTACATATTTATATATCTGTTGCGGTTACATATTTATATATCTGTTGTTGTTACATATTTATATATCTGTTGCGGTTACATATTTATATATCTGTTGCGGTTACATATTTATATATCTGTTGTGGTTACATATTTATATATCTGTTGCGGTTGTTACATATTTATATATCTGTTGCGGTTGTTACATATTTATATATCTGTTGTTGTTACATATTTATATATCTGTTGTGGTTACATATTTATATATCTGTTGCTGTTACATATTTATATATCTGTTGCTGTTACATATTTATATATCTGTTGCTGTTACATATTTATATATCTGTTGTCGTTACATATTTATATATCTGTTGCGGTTACATATTTATATATCTGTTGCGGTTACATATTTATATATCTGTTGCGGTTGTTACATATTTATATATCTGTTGCGGTTACATATTTATATATCATTTGCTGTAACATATTTATATATCTGTTGCGGTTACATATTTATATATCTGTTGCGGTTGTTACATATTTATATATCAGTTGCTGTTGTTACATATTTATATATCTGTTGCAGTTGTTACATATTTATATATCTGTTGCGGTTGTTACATATTTATATATCTGTTGCGGTTGTTACATATTTATATATCTGTTGCTGTTACATATTTATATATCTGTTGCGGTTACATATTTATATATCCTGTTGCGGTTGTTACATATTTATATATCCTGTTGCGGTTGTTACATATTTATATATCTGTTGCGGTTGTTACATATTTATATATCTGTTGCGGTTGTTACATATTTATGTATCTGTTGCGGTTACATATTTATATATCTGTTACTGTTACATATTTATATATCTGTTGCGGTTACATATTTATATATCTGTTGCGGTTACATATTTATATATCTGTTGCGGTTACATATTTATATATCTGTTGCTGTTACATATTTATATATCTGTTGTTGTTACATATTTATATATCTGTTGCTGTTACATATTTATATATCTGTTGCTGTTACATATTTATATATCTGTTGCTGTTACATATTTATATATCTGTTGCTGTTACATATTTATATATCTGTTGTTGTTACATATTTATATATCTGTTGTTGTTACATATTTATATATCTGTTGCTGTTACATATTTATATATCTGTTGCTGTTACATATTTATATATCTGTTGCTGTTACATATTTATATATCTGTTGTGGTTGTTACATATTTATATATCTGTTGTGGTTGTTACATATTTATATATCTGTTGTGGTTACATATTTATATATCTGTTGCGGTTACATATTTATATATCTGTTGCGGTTGTTACATATTTATATATCTGTTGCGGTTGTTACATATTTATATATCTGTTGCGGTTGTTACATATTTATATATCTGTTGCGGTTGTTACATATTTATATATCTGTTGCGGTTGTTACATATTTATATATCTGTTGCGGTTACATATTTATATATCTGTTGCGGTTGTTACATATTTATATATCTGTTGTTGTTACATATTTATATATCTGTTGCTGTTACATATTTATATATCAGTTGTTGTTACATATTTATATATCTGTTGCGGTTACATATTTATATATCTGTTGCGGTTGTTACATATTTATATATCTGTTGCGGTTACATATTTATATATCTGTTGTGGTTGTTACATATTTATATATCTGTTGTTGTTACATATTTATATATCTGTTGCGGTTACATATTTATATATCTGTTGTTGTTACATATTTATATATCTGTTGTGGTTACATATTTATATATCTGTTGTGGTTACATATTTATATATCTGTTGTGGTTGTTACATATTTATATATCTGTTGCGGTAGTTACATATTTATATATCTGTTGTTGTTACATATAAATATGTAACAACAACAGATATATAAATATGTAACTACCGCAACAGATATATAAATATGTAACAACCACAACAGATATATAAATATGTAACAACAACAGATATATAAATATGTAACCGCAACAGATATATAAATATGTAACAACCACAACAGATATATAAATATGTAACCGCAACAGATATATAAATATGTAACAACCGCAACAGATATATAAATATGTAACAACCGCAACAGATATATAAATATGTAACCGCAACAGATATATAAATATGTAACCGCAACAGATATATAAATATGTAACCGCAACAGATATATAAATATGTAACCACAACAGATATATAAATATGTAACCGCAACAGATATATAAATATGTAACAGCAACAGATATATAAATATGTAACCGCAACAGATATATAAATATGTAACAACCGCAACAGATATATAAATATGTAACAACCGCAACAGATATATAAATATGTAACCGCAACAGATATATAAATATGTAACGACAACAGATATATAAATATGTAACAGCAACAGATATATAAATATGTAACAGCAACAGATATATAAATATGTAACAGCAACAGATATATAAATATGTAACCGCAACAGATATATAAATATGTAACCACAACAGATATATAAATATGTAACAACAACAGATATATAAATATGTTACAGCAACAGATATATAAATATGTTACAGCAACAGATATATAAATATGTAACAACCGCAACAGATATATAAATATGTAACCACAACAGATATATAAATATGTGACAGCAACAGATATATAAATATGTAACAGCAACAGATATATAAATATGTAACCGCAACAGATATATAAATATGTAACAACAACAGATATATAAATATGTAACCGCAACAGATATATAAATATGTAACCGCAACAGATATATAAATATGTAACAACAACAGATATATAAATATGTAACTACCGCAACAGATATATAAATATGTAACAACCACAACAGATATATAAATATGTAACCACAACAGATATATAAATATGTAACCGCAACAGATATATAAATATGTAACAACAACAGATATATAAATATGTAACAACCACAACAGATATATAAATATGTAACAACCACAACAGATATATAAATATGTAACCGCAACAGATATATAAATATGTAACAACAACAGATATATAAATATGTAACAACAACAGATATATAAATATGTAACTACCGCAACAGATATATAAATATGTAACAACCACAACAGATATATAAATATGTAACCACAACAGATATATAAATATGTAACAACAACAGATATATAAATATGTAACCGCAACAGATATATAAATATGTAACAACCGCAACAGATATATAAATATGTAACAACCGCAACAGATATATAAATATGTAACAGCAACAGATATATAAATATCTGTTGCGGTTACATATTTATATATCTGTTGCGGTTACATATTTATATATCTGTTGCGGTTACATATTTATATATCTGTTGCTGTTACATATTTATATATCTGTGGTTGTTACATATTTATATATCTGTTGCGGTTACATATTTATATATCTGTTGCGGTTACATATTTATATATCTGTTGCGGTTACATATTTATATATCTGTTGTGGTTACATATTTATATATCTGTTGCGGTTACATATTTATATATCTGTTGCGGTTACATATTTATATATCTGTTGTTGTTACATATTTATATATCTGTGGTTGTTACATATTTATATATCTGTTGCGGTTACATATTTATATATCTGTTGCGGTTACATATTTATATATCTGTTGCGGTTACATATTTATATATCTGTTGTGGTTACATATTTATATATCTGTTGCGGTTACATATTTATATATCTGTTGCTGTTACATATTTATATATCTGTGGTTGTTACATATTTATATATCTGTTGCGGTTACATATTTATATATCTGTTGCGGTTACATATTTATATATCTGTTGCGGTTACATATTTATATATCTGTTGTGGTTACATATTTATATATCTGTTGCGGTTACATATTTATATATCTGTTGCGGTTACATATTTATATATCTGTTGTTGTTACATATTTATATATCTGTGGTTGTTACATATTTATATATCTGTTGCGGTTACATATTTATATATCTGTTGCGGTTACATATTTATATATCTGTTGCGGTTACATATTTATATATCTGTTGTGGTTACATATTTATATATCTGTTGCTGTTACATATTTATATATCTGTTGCTGTTACATATTTATATATCTGTTGCTGTTACATATTTATATATCAGTTGTTGTTACATATTTATATATCTGTTGCGGTTGTTACATATTTATATATCTGTTGCGGTTGTTACATATTTATATATCTGTTGCGGTTACATATTTATATATCTGTTGCGGTTACATATTTATATATCAGTTGTTGTAACATATTTATATATCAGTTGTTGTTACATATTTATATATCTGTTGCGGTTGTTACATATTTATATATCTGTTGCGGTTGTTACATATTTATATATCTGTTGCGGTTGTTACATATTTATATATCTGTTGTTGTTACATATTTATATATCTGTTGCGGTTACATATTTATATATCTGTTGCGGTTACATATTTATATATCTGTTGCTGTTACATATTTATATATCTGTTGCGGTTGTTACATATTTATATATCTGTTGCGGTTGTTACATATTTATATATCTGTTGCGGTTACATATTTATATATCTGTTGCGGTTGTTACATATTTATATATCTGTTGTGGTTACATATTTATATATCTGTTGCTGTTACATATTTATATATCTGTTGTGGTTGTTACATATTTATATATCTGTTGCTGTTACATATTTATATATCTGTTGCTGTAACATATTTATATATCTGTTGCGGTTACATATTTATATATCTGTTGCGGTTGTTACATATTTATATATCTGTTGCGGTTGTTACATATTTATATATCTGTTGCGGTTGTTACATATTTATATATCTGTTGCGGTTGTTACATATTTATATATCTGTTGCGGTTGTTACATATTTATGTATCTGTTGCGGTTACATATTTATATATCTGTTACTGTTACATATTTATATATCTGTTGCGGTTACATATTTATATATCTGTTGTGGTTACATATTTATATATCTGTTGCGGTTACATATTTATATATCTGTTGCTGTTACATATTTATATATCTGTTGTTGTTACATATTTATATATCTGTTGCGGTTACATATTTATATATCTGTTGTTGTTACATATTTATATATCTGTTGCTGTTACATATTTATATATCTGTTGCTGTTACATATTTATATATCTGTTGCTGTTACATATTTATATATCTGTTGTGGTTGTTACATATTTATATATCTGTTGCTGTTACATATTTATATATCTGTTGTGGTTACATATTTATATATCTGTTGCTGTTACATATTTATATATCTGTTGCTGTTACATATTTATATATCTGTTGTGGTTGTTACATATTTATATATCTGTTGCTGTTACATATTTATATATCTGTTGCTGTTACATATTTATATATCTGTTGTGGTTACATATTTATATATCTGTTGTTGTTACATATTTATATATCTGTTGTTGTTACATATTTATATATCTGTTGCGGTTACATATTTATATATCTGTTGCTGTTACATATTTATATATCTGTTGCGGTTGTTACATATTTATATATCTGTTGCGGTTGTTACATATTTATATATCTGTTGCGGTTACATATTTATATATCTGTTGCGGTTGTTACATATTTATATATCTGTTGTTGTTACATATTTATATATCTCTTGCGGTTACATATTTATATATCTGTTGCGGTTACATATTTATATATCTGTTGCTGTTACATATTTATATATCTGTTGCTGTTACATATTTATATATCAGTTGTTGTTACATATTTATATATCTGTTGCGGTTGTTACATATTTATATATCTGTTGCGGTTGTTACATATTTATATATCTGTTGCGGTTACATATTTATATATCTGTTACTGTTACATATTTATATATCTGTTGCGGTTACATATTTATATATCTGTTGCGGTTACATATTTATATATCTGTTGCGGTTACATATTTATATATCTGTTGCGGTTACATATTTATATATCTGTTGTTGTTACATATTTATATATCTGTTGCTGTTACATATTTATATATCTGTTGTTGTTACATATTTATATATCTGTTGCGGTTACATATTTATATATCTGTTGTTGTTACATATTTATATATCTGTTGCTGTTACATATTTATATATCTGTTGCTGTTACATATTTATATATCTGTTGCTGTTACATATTTATATATCTGTTGTTGTTACATATTTATATATCTGTTGTGGTTACATATTTATATATCTGTTGTTGTTACATATTTATATATCTGTTGTTGTTACATATTTATATATCTGTTGCGGTTACATATTTATATATCTGTTGCTGTTACATATTTATATATCTGTTGCGGTTGTTACATATTTATATATCTGTTGCGGTTGTTACATATTTATATATCTGTTGTGGTTGTTACATATTTATATATCTGTTGCGGTTGTTACATATTTATATATCTGTTGCGGTTACATATTTATATATCTGTTGTTGTTACATATTTATATATCTGTTGTGGTTACATATTTATATATCTGTTGTTGTTACATATTTATATATCTGTTGTTGTTACATATTTATATATCTGTTGCGGTTACATATTTATATATCTGTTGCTGTTACATATTTATATATCTGTTGCGGTTGTTACATATTTATATATCTGTTGCGGTTGTTACATATTTATATATCTGTTGCGGTTACATATTTATATATCTGTTGCGGTTGTTACATATTTATATATCTGTTGTTGTTACATATTTATATATCTGTTGCGGTTACATATTTATATATCTGTTGCGGTTACATATTTATATATCTGTTGCGGTTACATATTTATATATCTGTTGCTGTTACATATTTATATATCTGTTGCTGTTACATATTTATATATCAGTTGTTGTTACATATTTATATATCTGTTGCGGTTGTTACATATTTATATATCTGTTGCGGTTGTTACATATTTATATATCTGTTGCGGTTACATATTTATATATCTGTTGCGGTTGTTACATATTTATATATCTGTTGCGGTTGTTACATATTTATATATCTGTTGCGGTTGTTACATATTTATATATCTGTTGCGGTTGTTACATATTTATATATCTGTTGCGGTTACATATTTATATATCTGTTGTTACATATCTATATATCTGTTGCGGTTACATATTTATATATCTGTTGCGGTTACATATTTATATATCTGTTGCTGTTACATATTTATATATCTGTTGCGGTTGTTACATATTTATATATCTGTTGCGGTTACATATTTATATATCTGTTGCGGTTGTTACATATTTATATATCTGTTGTGGTTACATATTTATATATCTGTTGCTGTTACATATTTATATATCTGTTGTGGTTGTTACATATTTATATATCTGTTGCTGTTACATATTTATATATCTGTTGCTGTAACATATTTATATATCTGTTGCGGTTACATATTTATATATCTGTTGCGGTTGTTACATATTTATATATCTGTTGCGGTTGTTACATATTTATATATCTGTTGCGGTTGTTACATATTTATATATCTGTTGCGGTTACATATTTATATATCTGTTGCGGTTGTTACATATTTATATATCTGTTGCGGTTGTTACATATTTATATATCTGTTGCTGTTACATATTTATATATCTGTTGTGGTTACATATTTATATATCTGTTGCGGTTGTTACATATTTATATATCTGTTGCGGTTACATATTTATATAACTGTTGCGGTTACATATTTATATATCTGTGGTTGTTACATATTTATATATCTGTTACTGTTACATATTTATATATCTGTTGCGGTTGTTACATATTTATATATCTGTTGTTGTTACATATTTATATATCTGTTGCGGTTACATATTTATATATCTGTTGCTGTTACATATTTATATATCTGTTGCGGTTACATATTTATATATCTGTTGTTGTTACATATTTATATATCTGTTGCGGTTACATATTTATATATCTGTTGTGGTTGTTACATATTTATATATCTGTTGTGGTTACATATTTATATATCTGTTGCGGTTACATATTTATATATCTGTTGCTGTTACATATTTATATATCTGTTGTGGTTACATATTTATATATCTGTGGTTGTTACATATTTATATATCTGTTGCGGTTGTTACATATTTATATATCTGTTGTTGTTACATATTTATATATCTGTTGCGGTTACATATTTATATATCTGTTGCGGTTGTTACATATTTATATATCTGTTGCGGTTACATATTTATATATCTGTTGCTGTTACATATTTATATATCTGTTGCGGTTACATATTTATATATCTGTTGCTGTTGTTACATATTTATATATCTGTTGCGGTTGTTACATATTTATATATCTGTTGCGGTTGTTACATATTTATATATCTGTTGCTGTTACATATTTATATATCTGTTGCAGTTGTTACATATTTATATATCTGTTGCTGTTACATATTTATATATCTGTTGCAGTTGTTACATATTTATATATCTGTTGCGGTTGTTACATATTTATATATCTGTTGCTGTTACATATTTATATATCTGTTGTGGTTACATATTTATATATCTGTTGCGGTTACATATTTATATATCTGTTGCGGTTGTTACATATTTATATATCTGTTGTGGTTACATATTTATATATCTGTTGCGGTTACATATTTATATATCTGTTGCGGTTGTTACATATTTATATATCTGTTGCGGTTGTTACATATTTATATATCTGTTGCGGTTGTTACATATTTATATATCTGTTGTTGTTACATATTTATATATCTGTTGCGGTTGTTACATATTTATATATCTGTTGCGGTTGTTACATATTTATATATCTGTTGCTGTTACATATTTATATATCTGTTGCGGTTACATATTTATATATCTGTTGCGGTTACATATTTATATATCTGTTGCGGTTACATATTTATATATCTGTTGTGGTTACATATTTATATATCTGTTGCGGTTGTTACATATTTATATATCTGTTGCGGTTGTTACATATTTATATATCTGTTGCGGTTACATATTTATATATCTGTTGCGGTTACATATTTATATATCTGTTGCGGTTACATATTTATATATCTGTTGCTGTAACATATTTATATATCTGTTGCGGTTACATATTTATATATCTGTTGCGGTTACATATTTATATATCTGTTGCGGTTACATATTTATATATCTGTTGCGGTTACATATTTATATATCTGTTGTTGTTACATATTTATATATCTGTTGTGGTTACATATTTATATATCTGTTGCTGTTACATATTTATATATCTGTTGCGGTTGTTACATATTTATATATCTGTTGCGGTTACATATTTATATATTTGTTGTGGTTACATATTTATATATCTGTTGCGGTTACATATTTATATATCTGTTGCGGTTACATATTTATATATCTGTTGCGGTTACATATTTATATATCTGTTGCGGTTACATATTTTTCCTGGCTAACCATGGCAGCAGTTACGTATGGGTTAGCTCCACCCTCTAGGTAGGTAGGACAGAAACAGAGTTAAAAGAGAGCCCCCGCCCCTGTCTCCTCAGTCTTTTTTCTGTCCTCATTGGTATTAGGACGGGGCCCGTTTCGGGCCTAAATATTTATTGTTTTATGGTTTTTTCTTTATTTGTTTTTTACTCACCTTCCGGAAAGTTCAGCCTCTTTCTTTCCGAAGCCCGGTTCCTTGTCTTTTCACGGTTCCCTGGGATATTTATTCCTCCGTACACTTACTTCTAGTTGGTATTGGAGATGATTCTGGATATGAAGTTTTTGGCCATGTTCCTCCGTAAGCTTACTGCAAGTGGTACTGGAGATGTATTGGTGATTGGCAGAGGTCTCAATTCCTGCTACACTTTGGTGGTATGTATGGGGCATTGGGATGGGAGTTCCCCCACCCCACTTCTTTATTCTTATTTTGTTTTTTCTATTAAGTGTGGGGACGCTTTGGCATCCCACACTTCTGTTTCCCCCCTTCTCCGTTTATTTTTTGAGGCTGTGTTCCACACCTCCCTTTCTATACCCTATTCTCGGCGGTGGAACGCATATGCGTTCCACGCCTTTGATTCTATGGAGGGCTGGAGTACTTCCGCCTTCCAGCCCTCGTTTTCTGTATCCTGTCGGCTGGGAAGGCGTTTAAGAGGCGCTGGAACGCATTTGCGTTCCAGGCCTCGTTTTCGCGGCCGTTTTTTCGGCGTTGGAACGCATATGCGTTCCACGCCTCTTTTTCAGTGCCGTTTTTTCGGCGTTGGAACGCATATGCGTTCCACGCCTCCATTTCCTCTCCTTTTCTTCAGGTGGAACGCATTTTGTGTTCCACCACTTACTTTTCTTACTATTTAGGGCTGCTGGTGCATTAGTTAGGTGGGCCCTGTCATTTCTTTCATCCCAGGACTCACCTTGACCTTGGTTCCCTGTGCCTTTCCTCTTCCAGCCTCAGGTAATTCTTTATTTTGTCTGTTTTTCTGTATTTTTCGTTTTGTGCATTTGTTTCATGCAATCTTTTCTTTCTCAGCCTGCCCTTTATTTTTATTCCATACTATCATGTCCACCTCATCCAAGAGGTCTCATTCTCGTCATTCTAGGTGAGTTTTTATTTTTATTTTTATTTTTATTTTTTATTTTAAGAGTGTTTTTTGCCTATTTACCCTGGTGTCTTTTTCCAGCCCTAGACCGGAATCTGATCATCCCAGGAAGAGAACGGAAAAGCGTCCTCGATGTTTGGCTTGTGATGCCACCCCTCTAGAGGGCAAACGTCTTTGCGGGGACTGCTTGACTCAGGCCGCTGGCCCCCCTGAGCCCTCTCCGGATTTAATGCACCTGGTTAATCAGGCTGTTGAGAAGAGTCTGAAAGAACATTTGGGGAATCTTATCCCGATCCACAACTCACCCCCGACTGAGGAGTGTTTGTTTGCAGATCGGCCCGGCTCTGAGGATCCCTTGGATATGGGGAATTGCTCTTCAGCCGAAGAGGATGGTGATTCGGGCGTTCTCTTGGACCCTACCCTTATTGACCACCTCATTGGAGCAGTTAAAGCTACTTTGGGTATCACCGAGCCTCTTCCCACGGTGGGTGCAGCCGACAAATACTTCACCAGTCTGCATAGGAAAAGACCATCCTTCCCGGTTCATGAAGAGTTGATTTCTACTGAATGGAAGAACCCTGATCGTAAAGTTTCTTCCGGCAGGAGGATCTCTAGATTATATCCCGTGGCTGCCGAGGATGCCTCCTCTTGGTCCTCTCCTCCTGTGGTTGATGCTCCGGTCATTCGGGTTGTCCGGCGTTCATCTCTCCCTCTAGATGGTCCGGCGCTTCTGAACGACCCCATGGAACGACGGATCGAGGCCTCTTTATCAAGAGCTTATGTTGCGGCTGGTGCTATCTGCCAACCTACGGTTGCCATGACATCTGTCTCCCGTGCCCTAAAATGTTGGATTCTCGACCTCAAGGATGATATTGAAGGCGGGGTCCCCAGAGAACAGCTTCTGGAGTCCTTATCCAACATCAAACTGGCGGCGGAGTTTTTTATTGAATCATCTTCGGATGTTTTGAAGCTGGCGGCCAGATGCATGGGCTTGTCGGTGTCAGCCAGACGTGCCCTGTGGTTAAAACACTGGTATGCCGACAATGCCTCTAAGAATTCCCTGGTGTCCATTCCATTTGATGGAAAGTTGTTATTTGGAAAGGTTTTGGAGGATGCTAAGTAAGGCCGCTGAAGGTGAGAAAGTTTTTTTGCCGCAGGAACGCAGGCGCCTTCCCAAGACCGTTTGGAACGACCGTCGGACCTTTCGTTCTTCCTTCCGGGATTCCAGACAATACCGTCCAGGCAGAGAAGTGGCTCGTACTTCGGCATGGAGAGGCGGTTTCCGAGGACCTGCAAAGGGTTCCCGTTCCCGCCCGGCCTCTTCCTTTCGTGGAAAATTCCAGTCATGAAGGCCCTCCTGCCCAGGCCCCTCCAGTCGGTGCTCGACTTCTGGCCTTTTCAGCAGTCTGGGCAAGTTTTTCCACGGATTCCTGGGTCCGGACCATTATCCACGACGGTTACGGCCTGGAGTTTCGGTCCCCTCCACCTCCTATTTTTATCCGTACCAAGGTTCCTGTGGACCCCCACCGGAAGGATATCCTAAAGAATTTTCTGCGCTCTCTTCTCCAAAACGAGGTTATTGTTCCTGTTCCTGTGCTCGAACGCTTCCAAGGAAACTACTCCCCCCTGTTTTTTGTAGCCAAAGCGTCAGGAGACCTAAGACCGGTCCTCGACCTGTCTGTTTTGAATCGTTCCATGCAGGTCAGAAAATTCAGGATGGAATCCCTCCGGTCGATAGTTCCTTTCATCTCCCCTGGCGATTGGATGGTCTCCATCGATCTCCAGGATGCCTACTTTCACGTTCCCATCAGGATTCGGCACCAGAGGTTTCTACGCTTCGCCATTGGGGAGGATCACTTCCAGTTTCGGGCCCTCCCATTCGGCCTCAGTACGGCTCCTCGTGCCTTTTCCAAGGTTCTGGTGGTGTGTGTTGCAGAACTTCGCAAGAGGGGCCTCACAATCTTTCATTATCTGGACGACATTCTCATCGTGGCTCCCTCTCGAGACCTTGTCACCTCTCAGCGGGACGAGGCATTGAGTTTTCTGCAAGGAGCTGGTTGGATAATCAACTTCACAAAGAGCCAACTCCTTCCGTCCCAAACCCTGGTCTTTTTGGGGGCGTGCTTCGACACTCTCACTGCTACTGTTTCCCTGTCATCGGACCGTCAGTCTCGTCTAATTTTGGCCATCCGGAATGTCGTCCTTCCCGGTTGGCTGCCCATCAGGAAACTTATGTCCCTTCTGGGGGTCCTGGTCTCCACTATCGGCCTAGTTCGTTGGGCTCAATGGCACACCCGGTTTCTTCAGTCCCTTCTGCTACCTCATCTCCCGGTTCCCAGGTCCTTCTTGGACAAGAAATTGTATTTACCAGAGGTGACTTCTCATCATCTGGCCTGGTGGTTAGAGGTCCGTCACCTCAGGAGAGGTTTTCCACTGACGGACGTCACTTACAAAGTTGTCACAACGGATGCGAGCGCTCATGGTTGGGGAGCCCATCTGGACGGTCACTACGCCCAAGGAGAATGGTCCCCTGCGGAGAGTTGTCTTCACGCAAATGTCCTGGAGCTGAGGGCAATTTACAGGGCCTTGCTGGCTTTTCATCAAACCGTTCGGGGTCATTGGGTAAGGATCCAGACAGACAACAGGTGTGCAGTTGCCTACATCAACCATCAAGGTGGTACCAGGAGCCTGTCTCTCAGCCGGGAGTTCGAGCCGATTGCTGTCTGGGCTCAGGTATCAGTCGAACACCTGGCTGCGGTTTACCTTCCTGGTCCGGAAAACACGATGGCAGACTTCCTGAGCCGCACCACTCTCAATACAACAGACTGGAGGCTTTCGTCTCAGGTATTCGATCATCTTTGTCTCCTGTGGGGTCGTCCGGCCCTAGACCTGATGGCCTCTCCCGCGAACACTCAGCTTCCTCGCTTTTTCTCCAGGACTCCTCACCCCATGTCAGAGGGCGTGGACGCTCTCTCTCTCCCATGGCCCAAGGAGTTCCTATATGTTTTTCCTCCTCTCCCTCTCATTCCGAGACTCCTGGGAAAATTGCGTCTGGAGAAAGCAGAAGTGATGGCCATCCTTCCATGGTGGCCCAGGAGGCCTTGGTTTCCGCTGGCGAACAGGCTGTCCGTCCGGGACCCTTGGCTTCTCCCGCCTCGCCTGGACCTCCTGTCTCAGGGTCCGGTGTTTCATCCTTGCCCCCGCTCTCTTCAGCTAGCGGCCTGGCGATTGAGCGGCAGTCACTCTGATCTGTCGGAAGGCGTTGTCTCTACCCTGCTGAAGGCTCGGAAGCCTAACACCTCGGCCACGTATCATCGCATTTGGTCTGCCTTCCTGGTTTGGTCTGAGGGTAGGATTCTGGATCCACTATCACCTTCCCTACCGGATGTCCTGGCTTTTCTCCAAGCTGTCCTGGACCGAGGTTTGGGTCTGAACTCCCTCCGGGTTCACGTCTCGGCCCTGTCTGCTCTCACGTCGGTTCGTTGGGCGTTGGAACCCCTGGTGATTTCGTTTCTTCAAGGCAGTTCTCAAACTCCGTCCCCCGACCCGTTCCTTCACGACACCTTGGAGCCTTCCCCTGGTACTTCGTGCTTTATCTGAACCTCCCTTCGAGCACATGCAGGATGCCTCCCTATGGCTGGTGACCCTGAAGACTCTTCTACTTCTGGCCGTGACTTCTGCTAAGCGTTGCTCGGAACTTCAGGCTTTTTCTACAGAACCTCCATACACGGTCTTCTCTTCGGATCGTGTCCTCCTTCGCCCTGTCCCGGAATTCCTGCCTAAGGTGGTGTCGGACTTTCACCTGAATCAAGAGACTATCCTCCCGGTGTTTTTTCCAAACCCCACGACTCCTGGGGACTCCCGCTGGCATACCTTGGATGTGGTTCGCTGCCTACGCCTCTATATTACCGCCTCTTCCTCCCTGAGGAAGTCTACCAGGCTCTTCATCCTTCCTCTGGGCTCTCGACGAGGTGAGGCGGCCTCTGTCTCCACTCTACGCCGCTGGATTGTGGCTGCGATATCCAGGTGCTACGTCTCCTCTGGTATTCCGGTTCCTCCAGGGCTCAAGGCTCACTCCACTCGGGCTGTTTCCTCTTCATGGGCGGCTGAGGCTGGTTCTTCAGTGGCGACTGTTTGCGAAGCTGGGAACTGGTCATTGGGTGCCACCTTTTTCCGACACTACCATCTGGATGTCCACCGGACTGAGGGATCCTCCTTCTCTCACGCTGTTTTGGCCTCTGTCTCCTCTCATTAAACCTTTTTCATTTTTGCAGTATTTCTTCTGTGTCTGTGTTTTTGGTTGTATGTTCTCCCATCCCTATTGGTTTCTGGCTTGGGTATGTCCCATACGTAACTGCTGCCATGGTTAGCCAGGAAAATTGAAAATTGTTTCATACTTACCGTAATTTTCTTTTCCTGGTTATTATCCATGGCAGCAGTCAGTTCCCTCCCTTGTTGTTTCTTGGTTATGAGGAGCTGGTTACTAGACTGAGGAGACAGGGGCGGGGGCTCTCTTTTAACTCTGTTTCTGTCCTACCTACCTAGAGGGTGGAGCTAACCCATACGTAACTGCTGCCATGGATAATAACCAGGAAAAGAAAATTACGGTAAGTATGAAACAATTTTCAATTATATATCTGTTGCTGTTACATATTTATATATCTGTTGCTGTTACATATTTATATATCTGTTGCGGTTGTTACATATTTATATATCTGTTGCTGTTACATATTTATATATCTGTTGCGGTTGTTACATATTTATATATCTGTTGCAGTTGTTACATATTTATATATCTGTTGCGGTTGTTACATATTTATATATCTGTTGCGGTTGTTACATATTTATATATCTGTTGCGGTTACATATTTATATATCTGTTGCGGTTACATATTTATATATCTGTTGCTGTTACATATTTATATATCTGTTGCTGTTACATATTTATATATCTGTTGCTGTTACATATTTATATATCTGTTGCGGTTACATATTTATATATCTGTTGTTGTTACATATTTATATATCTGTTGCGGTTACATATTTATATATCTGTTGCGGTTACATATTTATATATCTGTTGCGGTTGTTACATATTTATATATCTGTTGCGGTTACATATTTATATATTTGTTGCGGTTGTTACATATTTATATATCTGTTGCGGTTGTTACATATTTATATATCTGTTGTGGTTGTTACATATTTATATATCTGTTGCTGTTACATATTTATATATCTGTTGTTGTTACATATTTATATATCTGTTGCGGTTACATATTTATATATCTGTTGCGGTTGTTACATATTTATATATCTGTGGTTGTTACATATTTATATATCTGTTGTTGTTACATATTTATATATCTGTTGCGGTTACATATTTATATATCTGTTGCGGTTACATATTTATATATTTGTTGCGGTTGTTACATATTTATATATCTGTTGCTGTTGTTACATATTTATATATTTGTTGCGGTTGTTACATATTTATATATCTGTTGCGGTTGTTACATATTTATATATCTGTTGCGGTTACATATTTATATATCTGTTGCGGTTACATATTTATATATCTGTTGCGGTTGTTACATATTTATATATCTGTTGTGGTTGTTACATATTTATATATCTGTTGCGGTTGTTACATATTTATATATCTGTTGCTGTTACATATTTATATATCTGTTGTTGTTACATATTTATATATCTGTTGCGGTTACATATTTATATATCTGTTGTTGTTACATATTTATATATCTGTTGCGGTTACATATTTATATATCTGTTGCTGTTACATATTTATATATCTGTTGCGGTTGTTACATATTTATACATCTGTTGCGGTTGTTACATATTTATATATCTGTTGCGGTTACATATTTATATATTTGTTGCGGTTGTTACATATTTATATATCTGTTGCGGTTGTTACATATTTATATATCTGTTGCGGTTACATATTTATATATCTGTTGTGGTTGTTACATATTTATATATCTGTTGCTGTTACATATTTATATATCTGTTGTTGTTACATATTTATATATCTGTTGCGGTTACATATTTATATATCTGTTGCGGTTGTTACATATTTATATATCTGTTGCGGTTACATATTTATATATCTGTTGCGGTTGTTACATATTTATATATCTGTTGTTGTTACATATTTATATATCTGTTGCGGTTACATATTTATATATCTGTTGCGGTTGTTACATATTTATATATCTGTGGTTGTTACATATTTATATATCTGTTGTTGTTACATATTTATATATCTGTTGCGGTTACATATTTATATATCTGTTGCGGTTACATATTTATATATTTGTTGCGGTTGTTACATATTTATATATCTGTTGCTGTTACATATTTATATATTTGTTGCGGTTGTTACATATTTATATATCTGTTGCGGTTGTTACATATTTATATATCTGTTGCGGTTGTTACATATTTATATATCTGTTGCGGTTACATATTTATATATCTGTTGCGGTTGTTACATATTTATATATCTGTTGCGGTTACATATTTATATATCTGTTGCGGTTGTTACATATTTATATATCTGTTGCGGTTACATATTTATATATCTGTTGCGGTTGTTACATATTTATATATCTGTTGCGGTTACATATTTATATATCTGTTGAGGTTGTTACATATTTATATATCTGTTGCGGTTGTTACATATTTATATATCTGTTGCGGTTGTTACATATTTATATATCTGTTGCGGTTACATATTTATATATCTGTTGCGGTTACATATTTATATATCTGTTGCGGTTACATATTTATATATCTGTTGTGGTTGTTACATATTTATATATCTGTTGCTGTTACATATTTATATATCTGTTGTGGTTGTTACATATTTATATATCTGTTGCGGTTGTTACATATTTATATATCTGTTGTTGTTACATATTTATATATCTGTTGCTGTTACATATTTATATATCTGTTGTGGTTGTTACATATTTATATATCTGTTGCTGTTACATATTTATATATCTGTTGCGGTTGTTACATATTTATATATCTGTTGCGGTTACATATTTATATATTTGTTGCGGTTGTTACATATTTATATATTTGTTGCGGTTGTTACATATTTATATATCTGTTGCGGTTGTTACATATTTATATATCTGTTGCGGTTGTTACATATTTATATATCTGTTGCGGTTGTTACATATTTATATATCTGTTGTGGTTACATATTTATATATCTGTTGTGGTTACATATTTATATATCTGTTGTGGTTACATATTTATATATCTGTTGCGGTTACATATTTATATATCTGTTGTGGTTACATATTTATATATCTGTTGCGGTTACATATTTATATATCTGTTGCGGTTACATATTTATATATCTGTTGTGGTTACATATTTATATATCTGTTGCGGTTACATATTTATATATCTGTTGTGGTTACATATTTATATATCTGTTGCTGTTACATATTTATATATCTGTTGCGGTTGTTACATATTTATATATCTGTTGCTGTTACATATTTATATATCTGTTGCTGTTACATATTTATATATCTGTTGCTGTTACATATTTATATATCTGTTGTGGTTACATATTTATATATCTGTTGTGGTTACATATTTATATATCTGTTGCGGTTGTTACATATTTATATATCTCTTGCGGTTGTTACATATTTATATATCTGTTGTGGTTGTTACATATTTATATATCTGTTGCTGTTACATATTTATATATCTGTTGCTGTTACATATTTATATATCTGTTGCTGTTACATATTTATATATCTGTTGTGGTTACATATTTATATATCTGTTGCTGTTACATATTTATATATCTGTGGTTGTTACATATTTATATATCTGTTTCGGTTGTTACACATTTATATATCTGTTGTTGTTACATATTTATATATCTGTTGTTGTTACATATTTATATATCTGTTGCGGTTACATATTTATATATCTGTTGCTGTTACATATTTATATATCTGTTGCTGTTACATATTTATATATCTGTTGTTACATATTTATATATCTGTTGCGGTTACATATTTATATATCTGTTGTTGTTACATATTTATATATCTGTTGCGGTTACATATTTATATATCTGTTGTTGTTGTTACACATTTATATATCTGTTGCGGTTACATATTTATATATCTGTTGCGTTTGTTACATATTTATATATCTGTTGTTGTTACATATTTATATATCTGTTGCGGTTACATATTTATATATCTGTTGCGGTTACATATTTATATATCTGTTGCTGTTACATATTTATATATCTGTTGCGGTTACATATTTATATATCTGTTGCGGTTACATATTTATATATCTGTTGCGGTTGTTACATATTTATATATCTGTTGCGGTTGTTACATATTTATATATCTGTTGTTGTTACATATTTATATATCTGTTGCGGTTGTTACATATTTATATATCTGTTGCTGTTACATATTTTTATATCTGTTGCTGTTACATATTTATATATCTGTTGCTGTTACATATTTATATATCTGTTGCGGTTACATATTTATATATCTGTTGCGGTTACATATTTATATATCTGTTGCGGTTACATATTTATATATCTGTTGCGGTTGTTACATATTTATATATCTGTTGCGGTTGTTACATATTTATATATTTGTTGTGGTTACATATTTATATATCTGTTGCGGTTGTTACATATTTATATATCTCTTGCGGTTGTTACATATTTATATATCTGTTGTGGTTGTTACATATTTATATATCTGTTGCTGTTACATATTTATATATCTGTTGTTGTTACATATTTATATATCTGTTGCGGTTACATATTTATATATCTGTTGCGGTTGTTACATATTTATATATCTGTTGTTGTTACATATTTATATATCTGTTGCGGTTACATATTTATATATCTGTTGTGGTTACATATTTATATATCTGTTGTGGTTACATATTTATATATCTGTTGCGGTTACATATTTATATATCTGTTGCAGTTACATATTTATATATCTGTTGCGGTTACATATTTATATATCTGTGGTTGTTACATATTTATATATCTGTTGTGGTTACATATTTATATATCTGTTGTGGTTACATATTTATATATCTGTTGCGGTTACATATTTATATATCTGTTGCGGTTGTTACATATTTATATATCTGTTGCGGTTGTTACATATTTATATATCTGTTGCTGTTACATATTTATATATCTGTTGCGGTTACATATTTATATATCTGTTGCGGTTACATATTTATATATCTGTTGCAGTTACATATTTATATATCTGTTGCGGTTACATATTTATATATCTGTGGTTGTTACATATTTATATATCTGTTGTGGTTACATATTTATATATCTGTTGCGGTTGTTACATATTTATATATCTGTTGCGGTTACATATTTATATATCTGTTACTGTTACATATTTATATATCTGTTGCTGTTACATATTTATATATCTGTTGCTGTTACATATTTATATATCTGTTGCGGTTGTTACATATTTATATATCTGTTGCGGTTACATATTTATATATCTGTTGCGGTTGTTACATATTTATATATCTGTTGCGGTTACATATTTATATATCTGTTACTGTTACATATTTATATATCTGTTGCTGTTACATATTTATATATCTGTTGCTGTTACATATTTATATATCTGTTGCTGTTACATATTTATATATCTGTTGTGGTTACATATTTATATATCTGTTGTGGTTACATATTTATATATCTGTTGCGGTTGTTACATATTTATATATCTGTTGCGGTTACATATTTATATATCTGTTGCGGTTGTTACATATTTATATATCTGTTGCGGTTGTTACATATTTATATATCTGTTGCGGTTGTTACATATTTATATATCTGTTGCTGTAACATATTTATATATCTGTTGTTGTTACATATTTATATATCTGTTGCGGTTACATATTTATATATCTGTTGCTGTTACATATTTATATATCTGTTGTTGTTACATATTTATATATCTGTTGTGGTTACATATTTATATATCTGTTGTTGTTACATATTTATATATCTGTTGTTGTTACATATTTATATATCTGTTGCGGTTACATATTTATATATCTGTTGCTGTTACATATTTATATATCTGTTGCGGTTGTTACATATTTATATATCTGTTGCGGTTGTTACATATTTATATATCTGTTGTGGTTGTTACATATTTATATATCTGTTGCGGTTGTTACATATTTATATATCTGTTGCGGTTACATATTTATATATCTGTTGTTGTTACATATTTATATATCTGTTGTGGTTACATATTTATATATCTGTTGTTGTTACATATTTATATATCTGTTGTTGTTACATATTTATATATCTGTTGCGGTTACATATTTATATATCTGTTGCTGTTACATATTTATATATCTGTTGCGGTTGTTACATATTTATATATCTGTTGCGGTTGTTACATATTTATATATCTGTTGCGGTTACATATTTATATATCTGTTGCGGTTGTTACATATTTATATATCTGTTGTTGTTACATATTTATATATCTGTTGCGGTTACATATTTATATATCTGTTGCGGTTACATATTTATATATCTGTTGCGGTTACATATTTATATATCTGTTGCTGTTACATATTTATATATCTGTTGCTGTTACATATTTATATATCAGTTGTTGTTACATATTTATATATCTGTTGCGGTTGTTACATATTTATATATCTGTTGCGGTTGTTACATATTTATATATCTGTTGCGGTTACATATTTATATATCTGTTGCGGTTGTTACATATTTATATATCTGTTGCGGTTGTTACATATTTATATATCTGTTGCGGTTGTTACATATTTATATATCTGTTGCGGTTGTTACATATTTATATATCTGTTGCGGTTGTTACATATTTATATATCTGTTGCGGTTACATATTTATATATCTGTTGTTACATATCTATATATCTGTTGCGGTTACATATTTATATATCTGTTGCGGTTACATATTTATATATCTGTTGCTGTTACATATTTATATATCTGTTGCGGTTGTTACATATTTATATATCTGTTGCGGTTACATATTTATATATCTGTTGCGGTTGTTACATATTTATATATCTGTTGTGGTTACATATTTATATATCTGTTGCTGTTACATATTTATATATCTGTTGTGGTTGTTACATATTTATATATCTGTTGCTGTTACATATTTATATATCTGTTGCTGTAACATATTTATATATCTGTTGCGGTTACATATTTATATATCTGTTGCGGTTGTTACATATTTATATATCTGTTGCGGTTGTTACATATTTATATATCTGTTGCGGTTGTTACATATTTATATATCTGTTGCGGTTACATATTTATATATCTGTTGCGGTTGTTACATATTTATATATCTGTTGCGGTTGTTACATATTTATATATCTGTTGCTGTTACATATTTATATATCTGTTGTGGTTACATATTTATATATCTGTTGCGGTTGTTACATATTTATATATCTGTTGCGGTTACATATTTATATAACTGTTGCGGTTACATATTTATATATCTGTGGTTGTTACATATTTATATATCTGTTACTGTTACATATTTATATATCTGTTGCGGTTGTTACATATTTATATATCTGTTGTTGTTACATATTTATATATCTGTTGCGGTTACATATTTATATATCTGTTGCTGTTACATATTTATATATCTGTTGCGGTTACATATTTATATATCTGTTGTTGTTACATATTTATATATCTGTTGCGGTTACATATTTATATATCTGTTGTGGTTGTTACATATTTATATATCTGTTGTGGTTACATATTTATATATCTGTTGCGGTTACATATTTATATATCTGTTGCTGTTACATATTTATATATCTGTTGTGGTTACATATTTATATATCTGTGGTTGTTACATATTTATATATCTGTTGCGGTTGTTACATATTTATATATCTGTTGTTGTTACATATTTATATATCTGTTGCGGTTACATATTTATATATCTGTTGCGGTTGTTACATATTTATATATCTGTTGCGGTTACATATTTATATATCTGTTGCTGTTACATATTTATATATCTGTTGCGGTTACATATTTATATATCTGTTGCTGTTGTTACATATTTATATATCTGTTGCGGTTGTTACATATTTATATATCTGTTGCGGTTGTTACATATTTATATATCTGTTGCTGTTACATATTTATATATCTGTTGCAGTTGTTACATATTTATATATCTGTTGCTGTTACATATTTATATATCTGTTGCAGTTGTTACATATTTATATATCTGTTGCGGTTGTTACATATTTATATATCTGTTGCTGTTACATATTTATATATCTGTTGTGGTTACATATTTATATATCTGTTGCGGTTACATATTTATATATCTGTTGCGGTTGTTACATATTTATATATCTGTTGTGGTTACATATTTATATATCTGTTGCGGTTACATATTTATATATCTGTTGCGGTTGTTACATATTTATATATCTGTTGCGGTTGTTACATATTTATATATCTGTTGCGGTTGTTACATATTTATATATCTGTTGTTGTTACATATTTATATATCTGTTGCGGTTGTTACATATTTATATATCTGTTGCGGTTGTTACATATTTATATATCTGTTGCTGTTACATATTTATATATCTGTTGCGGTTACATATTTATATATCTGTTGCGGTTACATATTTATATATCTGTTGCGGTTACATATTTATATATCTGTTGTGGTTACATATTTATATATCTGTTGCGGTTGTTACATATTTATATATCTGTTGCGGTTGTTACATATTTATATATCTGTTGCGGTTACATATTTATATATCTGTTGCGGTTACATATTTATATATCTGTTGCTGTAACATATTTATATATCTGTTGCGGTTACATATTTATATATCTGTTGCGGTTACATATTTATATATCTGTTGCGGTTACATATTTATATATCTGTTGCGGTTACATATTTATATATCTGTTGTTGTTACATATTTATATATCTGTTGTGGTTACATATTTATATATCTGTTGCTGTTACATATTTATATATCTGTTGCGGTTGTTACATATTTATATATCTGTTGCGGTTACATATTTATATATTTGTTGTGGTTACATATTTATATATCTGTTGCGGTTACATATTTATATATCTGTTGCGGTTACATATTTATATATCTGTTGCGGTTACATATTTATATATCTGTTGCGGTTACATATTTTTCCTGGCTAACCATGGCAGCAGTTACGTATGGGTTAGCTCCACCCTCTAGGTAGGTAGGACAGAAACAGAGTTAAAAGAGAGCCCCCGCCCCTGTCTCCTCAGTCTTTTTTCTGTCCTCATTGGTATTAGGACGGGGCCCGTTTCGGGCCTAAATATTTATTGTTTTATGGTTTTTTCTTTATTTGTTTTTTACTCACCTTCCGGAAAGTTCAGCCTCTTTCTTTCCGAAGCCCGGTTCCTTGTCTTTTCACGGTTCCCTGGGATATTTATTCCTCCGTACACTTACTTCTAGTTGGTATTGGAGATGATTCTGGATATGAAGTTTTTGGCCATGTTCCTCCGTAAGCTTACTGCAAGTGGTACTGGAGATGTATTGGTGATTGGCAGAGGTCTCAATTCCTGCTACACTTTGGTGGTATGTATGGGGCATTGGGATGGGAGTTCCCCCACCCCACTTCTTTATTCTTATTTTGTTTTTTCTATTAAGTGTGGGGACGCTTTGGCATCCCACACTTCTGTTTCCCCCCTTCTCCGTTTATTTTTTGAGGCTGTGTTCCACACCTCCCTTTCTATACCCTATTCTCGGCGGTGGAACGCATATGCGTTCCACGCCTTTGATTCTATGGAGGGCTGGAGTACTTCCGCCTTCCAGCCCTCGTTTTCTGTATCCTGTCGGCTGGGAAGGCGTTTAAGAGGCGCTGGAACGCATTTGCGTTCCAGGCCTCGTTTTCGCGGCCGTTTTTTCGGCGTTGGAACGCATATGCGTTCCACGCCTCTTTTTCAGTGCCGTTTTTTCGGCGTTGGAACGCATATGCGTTCCACGCCTCCATTTCCTCTCCTTTTCTTCAGGTGGAACGCATTTTGTGTTCCACCACTTACTTTTCTTACTATTTAGGGCTGCTGGTGCATTAGTTAGGTGGGCCCTGTCATTTCTTTCATCCCAGGACTCACCTTGACCTTGGTTCCCTGTGCCTTTCCTCTTCCAGCCTCAGGTAATTCTTTATTTTGTCTGTTTTTCTGTATTTTTCGTTTTGTGCATTTGTTTCATGCAATCTTTTCTTTCTCAGCCTGCCCTTTATTTTTATTCCATACTATCATGTCCACCTCATCCAAGAGGTCTCATTCTCGTCATTCTAGGTGAGTTTTTATTTTTATTTTTATTTTTTATTTTTATTTTTTATTTTAAGAGTGTTTTTTGCCTATTTACCCTGGTGTCTTTTTCCAGCCCTAGACCGGAATCTGATCATCCCAGGAAGAGAACGGAAAAGCGTCCTCGATGTTTGGCTTGTGATGCCACCCCTCTAGAGGGCAAACGTCTTTGCGGGGACTGCTTGACTCAGGCCGCTGGCCCCCCTGAGCCCTCTCCGGATTTAATGCACCTGGTTAATCAGGCTGTTGAGAAGAGTCTGAAAGAACATTTGGGGAATCTTATCCCGATCCACAACTCACCCCCGACTGAGGAGTGTTTGTTTGCAGATCGGCCCGGCTCTGAGGATCCCTTGGATATGGGGAATTGCTCTTCAGCCGAAGAGGATGGTGATTCGGGCGTTCTCTTGGACCCTACCCTTATTGACCACCTCATTGGAGCAGTTAAAGCTACTTTGGGTATCACCGAGCCTCTTCCCACGGTGGGTGCAGCCGACAAATACTTCACCAGTCTGCATAGGAAAAGACCATCCTTCCCGGTTCATGAAGAGTTGATTTCTACTGAATGGAAGAACCCTGATCGTAAAGTTTCTTCCGGCAGGAGGATCTCTAGATTATATCCCGTGGCTGCCGAGGATGCCTCCTCTTGGTCCTCTCCTCCTGTGGTTGATGCTCCGGTCATTCGGGTTGTCCGGCGTTCATCTCTCCCTCTAGATGGTCCGGCGCTTCTGAACGACCCCATGGAACGACGGATCGAGGCCTCTTTATCAAGAGCTTATGTTGCGGCTGGTGCTATCTGCCAACCTACGGTTGCCATGACATCTGTCTCCCGTGCCCTAAAATGTTGGATTCTCGACCTCAAGGATGATATTGAAGGCGGGGTCCCCAGAGAACAGCTTCTGGAGTCCTTATCCAACATCAAACTGGCGGCGGAGTTTTTTATTGAATCATCTTCGGATGTTTTGAAGCTGGCGGCCAGATGCATGGGCTTGTCGGTGTCAGCCAGACGTGCCCTGTGGTTAAAACACTGGTATGCCGACAATGCCTCTAAGAATTCCCTGGTGTCCATTCCATTTGATGGAAAGTTGTTATTTGGAAAGGTTTTGGAGGATGCTAAGTAAGGCCGCTGAAGGTGAGAAAGTTTTTTTGCCGCAGGAACGCAGGCGCCTTCCCAAGACCGTTTGGAACGACCGTCGGACCTTTCGTTCTTCCTTCCGGGATTCCAGACAATACCGTCCAGGCAGAGAAGTGGCTCGTACTTCGGCATGGAGAGGCGGTTTCCGAGGACCTGCAAAGGGTTCCCGTTCCCGCCCGGCCTCTTCCTTTCGTGGAAAATTCCAGTCATGAAGGCCCTCCTGCCCAGGCCCCTCCAGTCGGTGCTCGACTTCTGGCCTTTTCAGCAGTCTGGGCAAGTTTTTCCACGGATTCCTGGGTCCGGACCATTATCCACGACGGTTACGGCCTGGAGTTTCGGTCCCCTCCACCTCCTATTTTTATCCGTACCAAGGTTCCTGTGGACCCCCACCGGAAGGATATCCTAAAGAATTTTCTGCGCTCTCTTCTCCAAAACGAGGTTATTGTTCCTGTTCCTGTGCTCGAACGCTTCCAAGGAAACTACTCCCCCCTGTTTTTTGTAGCCAAAGCGTCAGGAGACCTAAGACCGGTCCTCGACCTGTCTGTTTTGAATCGTTCCATGCAGGTCAGAAAATTCAGGATGGAATCCCTCCGGTCGATAGTTCCTTTCATCTCCCCTGGCGATTGGATGGTCTCCATCGATCTCCAGGATGCCTACTTTCACGTTCCCATCAGGATTCGGCACCAGAGGTTTCTACGCTTCGCCATTGGGGAGGATCACTTCCAGTTTCGGGCCCTCCCATTCGGCCTCAGTACGGCTCCTCGTGCCTTTTCCAAGGTTCTGGTGGTGTGTGTTGCAGAACTTCGCAAGAGGGGCCTCACAATCTTTCATTATCTGGACGACATTCTCATCGTGGCTCCCTCTCGAGACCTTGTCACCTCTCAGCGGGACGAGGCATTGAGTTTTCTGCAAGGAGCTGGTTGGATAATCAACTTCACAAAGAGCCAACTCCTTCCGTCCCAAACCCTGGTCTTTTTGGGGGCGTGCTTCGACACTCTCACTGCTACTGTTTCCCTGTCATCGGACCGTCAGTCTCGTCTAATTTTGGCCATCCGGAATGTCGTCCTTCCCGGTTGGCTGCCCATCAGGAAACTTATGTCCCTTCTGGGGGTCCTGGTCTCCACTATCGGCCTAGTTCGTTGGGCTCAATGGCACACCCGGTTTCTTCAGTCCCTTCTGCTACCTCATCTCCCGGTTCCCAGGTCCTTCTTGGACAAGAAATTGTATTTACCAGAGGTGACTTCTCATCATCTGGCCTGGTGGTTAGAGGTCCGTCACCTCAGGAGAGGTTTTCCACTGACGGACGTCACTTACAAAGTTGTCACAACGGATGCGAGCGCTCATGGTTGGGGAGCCCATCTGGACGGTCACTACGCCCAAGGAGAATGGTCCCCTGCGGAGAGTTGTCTTCACGCAAATGTCCTGGAGCTGAGGGCAATTTACAGGGCCTTGCTGGCTTTTCATCAAACCGTTCGGGGTCATTGGGTAAGGATCCAGACAGACAACAGGTGTGCAGTTGCCTACATCAACCATCAAGGTGGTACCAGGAGCCTGTCTCTCAGCCGGGAGTTCGAGCCGATTGCTGTCTGGGCTCAGGTATCAGTCGAACACCTGGCTGCGGTTTACCTTCCTGGTCCGGAAAACACGATGGCAGACTTCCTGAGCCGCACCACTCTCAATACAACAGACTGGAGGCTTTCGTCTCAGGTATTCGATCATCTTTGTCTCCTGTGGGGTCGTCCGGCCCTAGACCTGATGGCCTCTCCCGCGAACACTCAGCTTCCTCGCTTTTTCTCCAGGACTCCTCACCCCATGTCAGAGGGCGTGGACGCTCTCTCTCTCCCATGGCCCAAGGAGTTCCTATATGTTTTTCCTCCTCTCCCTCTCATTCCGAGACTCCTGGGAAAATTGCGTCTGGAGAAAGCAGAAGTGATGGCCATCCTTCCATGGTGGCCCAGGAGGCCTTGGTTTCCGCTGGCGAACAGGCTGTCCGTCCGGGACCCTTGGCTTCTCCCGCCTCGCCTGGACCTCCTGTCTCAGGGTCCGGTGTTTCATCCTTGCCCCCGCTCTCTTCAGCTAGCGGCCTGGCGATTGAGCGGCAGTCACTCTGATCTGTCGGAAGGCGTTGTCTCTACCCTGCTGAAGGCTCGGAAGCCTAACACCTCGGCCACGTATCATCGCATTTGGTCTGCCTTCCTGGTTTGGTCTGAGGGTAGGATTCTGGATCCACTATCACCTTCCCTACCGGATGTCCTGGCTTTTCTCCAAGCTGTCCTGGACCGAGGTTTGGGTCTGAACTCCCTCCGGGTTCACGTCTCGGCCCTGTCTGCTCTCACGTCGGTTCGTTGGGCGTTGGAACCCCTGGTGATTTCGTTTCTTCAAGGCAGTTCTCAAACTCCGTCCCCCGACCCGTTCCTTCACGACACCTTGGAGCCTTCCCCTGGTACTTCGTGCTTTATCTGAACCTCCCTTCGAGCACATGCAGGATGCCTCCCTATGGCTGGTGACCCTGAAGACTCTTCTACTTCTGGCCGTGACTTCTGCTAAGCGTTGCTCGGAACTTCAGGCTTTTTCTACAGAACCTCCATACACGGTCTTCTCTTCGGATCGTGTCCTCCTTCGCCCTGTCCCGGAATTCCTGCCTAAGGTGGTGTCGGACTTTCACCTGAATCAAGAGACTATCCTCCCGGTGTTTTTTCCAAACCCCACGACTCCTGGGGACTCCCGCTGGCATACCTTGGATGTGGTTCGCTGCCTACGCCTCTATATTACCGCCTCTTCCTCCCTGAGGAAGTCTACCAGGCTCTTCATCCTTCCTCTGGGCTCTCGACGAGGTGAGGCGGCCTCTGTCTCCACTCTACGCCGCTGGATTGTGGCTGCGATATCCAGGTGCTACGTCTCCTCTGGTATTCCGGTTCCTCCAGGGCTCAAGGCTCACTCCACTCGGGCTGTTTCCTCTTCATGGGCGGCTGAGGCTGGTTCTTCAGTGGCGACTGTTTGCGAAGCTGGGAACTGGTCATTGGGTGCCACCTTTTTCCGACACTACCATCTGGATGTCCACCGGACTGAGGGATCCTCCTTCTCTCACGCTGTTTTGGCCTCTGTCTCCTCTCATTAAACCTTTTTCATTTTTGCAGTATTTCTTCTGTGTCTGTGTTTTTGGTTGTATGTTCTCCCATCCCTATTGGTTTCTGGCTTGGGTATGTCCCATACGTAACTGCTGCCATGGTTAGCCAGGAAAATTGAAAATTGTTTCATACTTACCGTAATTTTCTTTTCCTGGTTATTATCCATGGCAGCAGTCAGTTCCCTCCCTTGTTGTTTCTTGGTTATGAGGAGCTGGTTACTAGACTGAGGAGACAGGGGCGGGGGCTCTCTTTTAACTCTGTTTCTGTCCTACCTACCTAGAGGGTGGAGCTAACCCATACGTAACTGCTGCCATGGATAATAACCAGGAAAAGAAAATTACGGTAAGTATGAAACAATTTTCAATTATATATCTGTTGCTGTTACATATTTATATATCTGTTGCTGTTACATATTTATATATCTGTTGCGGTTGTTACATATTTATATATCTGTTGCTGTTACATATTTATATATCTGTTGCGGTTGTTACATATTTATATATCTGTTGCAGTTGTTACATATTTATATATCTGTTGCGGTTGTTACATATTTATATATCTGTTGCGGTTGTTACATATTTATATATCTGTTGCGGTTACATATTTATATATCTGTTGCGGTTACATATTTATATATCTGTTGCTGTTACATATTTATATATCTGTTGCTGTTACATATTTATATATCTGTTGCTGTTACATATTTATATATCTGTTGCGGTTACATATTTATATATCTGTTGTTGTTACATATTTATATATCTGTTGCGGTTACATATTTATATATCTGTTGCGGTTACATATTTATATATCTGTTGCGGTTGTTACATATTTATATATCTGTTGCGGTTACATATTTATATATTTGTTGCGGTTGTTACATATTTATATATCTGTTGCGGTTGTTACATATTTATATATCTGTTGTGGTTGTTACATATTTATATATCTGTTGCTGTTACATATTTATATATCTGTTGTTGTTACATATTTATATATCTGTTGCGGTTACATATTTATATATCTGTTGCGGTTGTTACATATTTATATATCTGTGGTTGTTACATATTTATATATCTGTTGTTGTTACATATTTATATATCTGTTGCGGTTACATATTTATATATCTGTTGCGGTTACATATTTATATATTTGTTGCGGTTGTTACATATTTATATATCTGTTGCTGTTGTTACATATTTATATATTTGTTGCGGTTGTTACATATTTATATATCTGTTGCGGTTGTTACATATTTATATATCTGTTGCGGTTACATATTTATATATCTGTTGCGGTTACATATTTATATATCTGTTGCGGTTGTTACATATTTATATATCTGTTGTGGTTGTTACATATTTATATATCTGTTGCGGTTGTTACATATTTATATATCTGTTGCTGTTACATATTTATATATCTGTTGTTGTTACATATTTATATATCTGTTGCGGTTACATATTTATATATCTGTTGTTGTTACATATTTATATATCTGTTGCGGTTACATATTTATATATCTGTTGCTGTTACATATTTATATATCTGTTGCGGTTGTTACATATTTATACATCTGTTGCGGTTGTTACATATTTATATATCTGTTGCGGTTACATATTTATATATTTGTTGCGGTTGTTACATATTTATATATCTGTTGCGGTTGTTACATATTTATATATCTGTTGCGGTTACATATTTATATATCTGTTGTGGTTGTTACATATTTATATATCTGTTGCTGTTACATATTTATATATCTGTTGTTGTTACATATTTATATATCTGTTGCGGTTACATATTTATATATCTGTTGCGGTTGTTACATATTTATATATCTGTTGCGGTTACATATTTATATATCTGTTGCGGTTGTTACATATTTATATATCTGTTGTTGTTACATATTTATATATCTGTTGCGGTTACATATTTATATATCTGTTGCGGTTGTTACATATTTATATATCTGTGGTTGTTACATATTTATATATCTGTTGTTGTTACATATTTATATATCTGTTGCGGTTACATATTTATATATCTGTTGCGGTTACATATTTATATATTTGTTGCGGTTGTTACATATTTATATATCTGTTGCTGTTACATATTTATATATTTGTTGCGGTTGTTACATATTTATATATCTGTTGCGGTTGTTACATATTTATATATCTGTTGCGGTTGTTACATATTTATATATCTGTTGCGGTTACATATTTATATATCTGTTGCGGTTGTTACATATTTATATATCTGTTGCGGTTACATATTTATATATCTGTTGCGGTTGTTACATATTTATATATCTGTTGCGGTTACATATTTATATATCTGTTGCGGTTGTTACATATTTATATATCTGTTGCGGTTACATATTTATATATCTGTTGCGGTTGTTACATATTTATATATCTGTTGCGGTTGTTACATATTTATATATCTGTTGCGGTTGTTACATATTTATATATCTGTTGCGGTTACATATTTATATATCTGTTGCGGTTACATATTTATATATCTGTTGCGGTTACATATTTATATATCTGTTGTGGTTGTTACATATTTATATATCTGTTGCTGTTACATATTTATATATCTGTTGTGGTTGTTACATATTTATATATCTGTTGCGGTTGTTACATATTTATATATCTGTTGTTGTTACATATTTATATATCTGTTGCTGTTACATATTTATATATCTGTTGTGGTTGTTACATATTTATATATCTGTTGCTGTTACATATTTATATATCTGTTGCGGTTGTTACATATTTATATATCTGTTGCGGTTACATATTTATATATTTGTTGCGGTTGTTACATATTTATATATTTGTTGCGGTTGTTACATATTTATATATCTGTTGCGGTTGTTACATATTTATATATCTGTTGCGGTTGTTACATATTTATATATCTGTTGCGGTTGTTACATATTTATATATCTGTTGTGGTTACATATTTATATATCTGTTGTGGTTACATATTTATATATCTGTTGTGGTTACATATTTATATATCTGTTGCGGTTACATATTTATATATCTGTTGTGGTTACATATTTATATATCTGTTGCGGTTACATATTTATATATCTGTTGCGGTTACATATTTATATATCTGTTGTGGTTACATATTTATATATCTGTTGCGGTTACATATTTATATATCTGTTGTGGTTACATATTTATATATCTGTTGCTGTTACATATTTATATATCTGTTGCGGTTGTTACATATTTATATATCTGTTGCTGTTACATATTTATATATCTGTTGCTGTTACATATTTATATATCTGTTGCTGTTACATATTTATATATCTGTTGTGGTTACATATTTATATATCTGTTGTGGTTACATATTTATATATCTGTTGCGGTTGTTACATATTTATATATCTCTTGCGGTTGTTACATATTTATATATCTGTTGTGGTTGTTACATATTTATATATCTGTTGCTGTTACATATTTATATATCTGTTGCTGTTACATATTTATATATCTGTTGCTGTTACATATTTATATATCTGTTGTGGTTACATATTTATATATCTGTTGCTGTTACATATTTATATATCTGTGGTTGTTACATATTTATATATCTGTTACTGTTACATATTTATATATCTGTTTCGGTTGTTACACATTTATATATCTGTTGTTGTTACATATTTATATATCTGTTGCGGTTACATATTTATATATCTGTTGCTGTTACATATTTATATATCTGTTGCTGTTACATATTTATATATCTGTTGTTACATATTTATATATCTGTTGCGGTTACATATTTATATATCTGTTGTTGTTACATATTTATATATCTGTTGCGGTTACATATTTATATATCTGTTGTTGTTGTTACACATTTATATATCTGTTGCGGTTACATATTTATATATCTGTTGCGTTTGTTACATATTTATATATCTGTTGTTGTTACATATTTATATATCTGTTGCGGTTACATATTTATATATCTGTTGCGGTTACATATTTATATATCTGTTGCTGTTACATATTTATATATCTGTTGCGGTTACATATTTATATATCTGTTGCGGTTACATATTTATATATCTGTTGCGGTTGTTACATATTTATATATCTGTTGCGGTTGTTACATATTTATATATCTGTTGTTGTTACATATTTATATATCTGTTGCGGTTGTTACATATTTATATATCTGTTGCTGTTACATATTTTTATATCTGTTGCTGTTACATATTTATATATCTGTTGCTGTTACATATTTATATATCTGTTGCGGTTACATATTTATATATCTGTTGCGGTTACATATTTATATATCTGTTGCGGTTACATATTTATATATCTGTTGCGGTTGTTACATATTTATATATCTGTTGCGGTTGTTACATATTTATATATTTGTTGTGGTTACATATTTATATATCTGTTGCGGTTGTTACATATTTATATATCTCTTGCGGTTGTTACATATTTATATATCTGTTGTGGTTGTTACATATTTATATATCTGTTGCTGTTACATATTTATATATCTGTTGTTGTTACATATTTATATATCTGTTGCGGTTACATATTTATATATCTGTTGCGGTTGTTACATATTTATATATCTGTTGTTGTTACATATTTATATATCTGTTGCGGTTACATATTTATATATCTGTTGTGGTTACATATTTATATATCTGTTGTGGTTACATATTTATATATCTGTTGCGGTTACATATTTATATATCTGTTGCAGTTACATATTTATATATCTGTTGCGGTTACATATTTATATATCTGTGGTTGTTACATATTTATATATCTGTTGTGGTTACATATTTATATATCTGTTGTGGTTACATATTTATATATCTGTTGCGGTTACATATTTATATATCTGTTGCGGTTGTTACATATTTATATATCTGTTGCGGTTGTTACATATTTATATATCTGTTGCTGTTACATATTTATATATCTGTTGCGGTTACATATTTATATATCTGTTGCGGTTACATATTTATATATCTGTTGCAGTTACATATTTATATATCTGTTGCGGTTACATATTTATATATCTGTGGTTGTTACATATTTATATATCTGTTGTGGTTACATATTTATATATCTGTTGCGGTTGTTACATATTTATATATCTGTTGCGGTTACATATTTATATATCTGTTACTGTTACATATTTATATATCTGTTGCTGTTACATATTTATATATCTGTTGCTGTTACATATTTATATATCTGTTGCGGTTGTTACATATTTATATATCTGTTGCGGTTACATATTTATATATCTGTTGCGGTTGTTACATATTTATATATCTGTTGCGGTTACATATTTATATATCTGTTACTGTTACATATTTATATATCTGTTGCTGTTACATATTTATATATCTGTTGCTGTTACATATTTATATATCTGTTGCTGTTACATATTTATATATCTGTTGTGGTTACATATTTATATATCTGTTGTGGTTACATATTTATATATCTGTTGCGGTTGTTACATATTTATATATCTGTTGCGGTTACATATTTATATATCTGTTGCGGTTGTTACATATTTATATATCTGTTGCGGTTGTTACATATTTATATATCTGTTGCGGTTGTTACATATTTATATATCTGTTGCTGTAACATATTTATATATCTGTTGTTGTTACATATTTATATATCTGTTGCGGTTACATATTTATATATCTGTTGCTGTTACATATTTATATATCTGTTGTTGTTACATATTTATATATCTGTTGCGGTTACATATTTATATATCTGTTGCGGTTGTTACATATTTATATATCTGTTGCGGTTGTTACATATTTATATATCTGTTGCTGTTACATATTTATATATCTGTGGTTGTTACATATTTATATATCTGTTACATATTTATATATCTGTTGCGGTTGTTACATATTTATATATCTGTTGTTGTTACATATTTATATATCTGTTGCGGTTACATATTTATATATCTGTTGTGGTTACATATTTATATATCTGTTGCTGTTACATATTTATATATCTGTTGCTGTTACATATTTATATATCTGTTGTGGTTACATATTTATATATCTGTTGCTGTTACATATTTATATATCTGTGGTTGTTACATATTTATATATCTGTTACTGTTACATATTTATATATCTGTTTCGGTTGTTACACATTTATATATCTGTTGTTGTTACATATTTATATATCTGTTGCGGTTACATATTTATATATCTGTTGTGGTTGTTACATATTTATATATCTGTTGCTGTTACATATTTATATATCTGTTGTTGTTACATATTTATATATCTGTTGCGGTTGTTACATATTTATATATCTGTTGCTGTTACATATTTTTATATCTGTTGCTGTTACATATTTATATATCTGATGCTGTTACATATTTATATATCTGTTGCGGTTACATATTTATATATCTGTTGCGGTTACATATTTATATATCTGTTGCGGTTACATATTTATATATCTGTTGCGGTTGTTACATATTTATATATCTGTTGCGGTTGTTACATATTTATATATTTGTAGTGGTTACATATTTATATATCTGTTGCGGTTGTTACATATTTATATATCTCTTGCGGTTGTTACATATTTATATATCTGTTGTGGTTGTTACATATTTATATATCTGTTGCTGTTACATATTTATATATCTGTTGTTGTTACATATTTATATATCTGTTGCGGTTGTTACATATTTATATATCTGTTGCTGTTACATATTTTTATATCTGTTGCTGTTACATATTTATATATCTGTTGCTGTTACATATTTATATATCTGTTGCGGTTACATATTTATATATCTGTTGCGGTTGTTACATATTTATATATCTGTTGTTGTTACATATTTATATATCTGTTGCGGTTACATATTTATATATCTGTTGTGGTTACATATTTATATATCTGTTGTGGTTACATATTTATATATCTGTTGCGGTTACATATTTATATATCTGTTGCAGTTACATATTTATATATCTGTTGCGGTTACATATTTATATATCTGTGGTTGTTACATATTTATATATCTGTTGCGGTTACATATTTATATATCTGTTGCGGTTGTTACATATTTATATATCTGTTGCGGTTGTTACATATTTATATATCTGTTGCGGTTGTTACATATTTATATATCTGTTGCTGTTACATATTTATATATCTGTTGCGGTTACATATTTATATATCTGTTGCGGTTACATATTTATATATCTGTTGCAGTTACATATTTATATATCTGTGGTTGTTACATATTTATATATCTGTTGTGGTTACATATTTATATATCTGTTGTGGTTACATATTTATATATCTGTTGCGGTTACATATTTATATATCTGTTGCGGTTGTTACATATTTATATATCTGTTGCGGTTACATATTTATATATCTGTTGCTGTTACATATTTATATATCTGTTGCTGTTACATATTTATATATCTGTTGTGGTTGTTATATATTTATATATCTGTGGTTGTTACATATTTATATATCTGTGGTTGTTACATATTTATATATCTGTTACTGTTACATATTTATATATCTGTTTCGGTTGTTACACATTTATATATCTGTTGCGGTTACATATTTATATATCTGTTGCTGTTACATATTTATATATCTGTTGCTGTTACATATTTATATATCTGTTGTTACATATTTATATATCTGTTGCGGTTACATATTTATATATCTGTTGTTGTTACATATTTATATATCTGTTGCGGTTACATATTTATATATCTGTTGTTGTTGTTACACATTTATATATCTGTTGCGGTTACATATTTATATATCTGTTGCGTTTGTTACATATTTATATATCTGTTGTTGTTACATATTTATATATCTGTTGCTGTTACATATTTATATATCTGTTGTTGTTACATATTTATATATCTGTTGCGGTTACATATTTATATATTTGTTGCGGTTGTTACATATTTATATATCTGTTGCGGTTGTTACATATTTATATATCTGTTGCGGTTACATATTTATATATCTGTTGTGGTTGTTACATATTTATATATCTGTTGCGGTTGTTACATATTTATATATATGTTGCGGTTGTTACATATTTATATATCTGTTGCGGTTACATATTTATATATCTGTTGCGGTTACATATTTATATATCTGTTGTTGTTACATATTTATATATCTGTTGTTGTTACATATTTATATATCTGTTGCTGTTACATATTTATATATCTGTTGCGGTTACATATTTATATATCTGTTGCGGTTACATATTTATATATCTGTTGCGGTTGTTACATATTTATATATCTGTTGCTGTTACATATTTATATATCTGTTGTTGTTACATATTTATATATCTGTTGCGGTTGTTACATATTTATATATCTGTTGCTGTTACATATTTTTATATCTGTTGCTGTTACATATTTATATATCTGTTGCTGTTACATATTTATATATCTGTTGCTGTTACATATTTATATATCTGTTGCGGTTACATATTTATATATCTGTTGCGGTTACATATTTATATATCTGTTGCGGTTACATATTTATATATCTGTTGCGGTTGTTACATATTTATATATCTGTTGCGGTTGTTACATATTTATATATTTGTTGTGGTTACATATTTATATATCTGTTGCGGTTGTTACATATTTATATATCTCTTGCGGTTGTTACATATTTATATATCTGTTGTGGTTGTTACATATTTATATATCTGTTGCTGTTACATATTTATATATCTGTTGTTGTTACATATTTATATATCTGTTGCGGTTGTTACATATTTATATATCTGTTGCTGTTACATATTTTTATATCTGTTGCTGTTACATATTTATATATCTGTTGCTGTTACATATTTATATATCTGTTGCGGTTACATATTTATATATCTGTTGCGGTTGTTACATATTTATATATCTGTTGTTGTTACATATTTATATATCTGTTGCGGTTACATATTTATATATCTGTTGTGGTTACATATTTATATATCTGTTGTGGTTACATATTTATATATCTGTTGCGGTTACATATTTATATATCTGTTGCAGTTACATATTTATATATCTGTTGCGGTTACATATTTATATATCTGTGGTTGTTACATATTTATATATCTGTTGTGGTTACATATTTATATATCTGTTGTGGTTACATATTTATATATCTGTTGCGGTTACATATTTATATATCTGTTGCGGTTGTTACATATTTATATATCTGTTGCGGTTGTTACATATTTATATATCTGTTGCTGTTACATATTTATATATCTGTTGCGGTTACATATTTATATATCTGTTGCGGTTACATATTTATATATCTGTTGCGGTTGTTACATATTTATATATCTGTTGCGGTTGTTACATATTTATATATTTGTTGTGGTTACATATTTATATATCTGTTGCGGTTGTTACATATTTATATATCTCTTGCGGTTGTTACATATTTATATATCTGTTGTGGTTGTTACATATTTATATATCTGTTGCTGTTACATATTTATATATCTGTTGTTGTTACATATTTATATATCTGTTGCGGTTGTTACATATTTATATATCTGTTGCTGTTACATATTTTTATATCTGTTGCTGTTACATATTTATATATCTGTTGCTGTTACATATTTATATATCTGTTGCGGTTACATATTTATATATCTGTTGCGGTTGTTACATATTTATATATCTGTTGTTGTTACATATTTATATATCTGTTGCGGTTACATATTTATATATCTGTTGTGGTTACATATTTATATATCTGTTGTGGTTACATATGTATATATCTGTTGCGGTTACATATTTATATATCTGTTGCAGTTACATATTTATATATCTGTTGCGGTTACATATTTATATATCTGTGGTTGTTACATATTTATATATCTGTTGCGGTTACATATTTATATATCTGTTGCGGTTGTTACATATTTATATATCTGTTGCGGTTGTTACATATTTATATATCTGTTGCGGTTGTTACATATTTATATATCTGTTGCTGTTACATATTTATATATCTGTTGCGGTTACATATTTATATATCTGTTGCGGTTACATATTTATATATCTGTTGCAGTTACATATTTATATATCTGTGGTTGTTACATATTTATATATCTGTTGTGGTTACATATTTATATATCTGTTGTGGTTACATATTTATATATCTGTTGCGGTTACATATTTATATATCTGTTGCGGTTGTTACATATTTATATATCTGTTGCGGTTACATATTTATATATCTGTTGCTGTTACATATTTATATATCTGTTGCTGTTACATATTTATATATCTGTTGTGGTTGTTATATATTTATATATCTGTGGTTGTTACATATTTATATATCTGTTACTGTTACATATTTATATATCTGTTGCGGTTGTTACATATTTATATATCTGTTGTTGTTACATATTTATATATCTGTTGCGGTTACATATTTATATATCTGTTGCTGTTACATATTTATATATCTGTTGTTGTTACATATTTATATATCTGTTGCGGTTACATATTTATATATCTGTTGCGGTTGTTACATATTTATATATCTGTTGCGGTTGTTACATATTTATATATCTGTTGCGGTTACATATTTATATATCTGTTGCGGTTACATATTTATATATCTGTTGCTGTTACATATTTATATATCTGTTGCGGCTACATATTTATATATCTGTTGCGGTTACATATTTATATATCTGTTGCGGTTGTTACATATTTATATATCTGTTGCGGTTGTTACATATTTATATATCTGTTGCTGTTACATATTTATATATCTGTGGTTGTTACATATTTATATATCTGTTACTGTTACATATTTATATATCTGTTGCGGTTGTTACATATTTATATATCTGTTGTTGTTACATATTTATATATCTGTTGCGGTTACATATTTATATATCTGTTGCTGTTACATATTTATATATCTGTTGTGGTTACATATTTATATATCTGTTGCGGTTACATATTTATATATCTGTTGCGGTTACATATTTATATATCTGTTGTTGTTACATATTTATATATCTGTTGCGGTAGTTACATATTTATATATCTGTTGCGGTTACATATTTATATATCTGTTGCGGTTACATATTTATATATCTGTTGAAGTTACATATTTATATATCTGTTGCGGTTGTTACATATTTATATATCTGTTGAAGTTACATATTTATATATCTGTTGCGGTTGTTACATATTTATATATCTGTTGCTGTTACATATTTATATATCTGTTGCGGTTGTTACATATTTATATATCTGTTGCTGTTACATATTTATATATCTCTTGCGGTTGTTACATATTTATATATCTGTTGCGGTTGTTACATATTTATATATCTGTTGCGGTTGTTACATATTTATATATCTGTTGCGGTTGTTACATATTTATATATCTGTTGCGGTTGTTACATATTTATATATCTGTTGCGGTTGTTACATATTTATATATCTGTTGCGGTTGTTACATATTTATATATCTGTTGCTGTTACATATTTATATATCAGTTGTTGTTACATATTTATATATCTGTTGTTGTTACATATTTATATATCTGTTGTGGTTGTTACATATTTATATATCTGTTGCGGTTACATATTTATATATCTGTTGCTGTTACATATTTATATATCTGTTGCGGTTACATATTTATATATCAGTTGTTGTTACATATTTATATATCTGTTGCGGTTGTTACATATTTATATATCTGTTGTGGTTACATATTTATATATCTGTTGTGGTTGTTACATATTTATATATCAGGTGTTGTTACATATTTATATATCTGTTGCGGTTACATATTTATATATCTGTTGCGGTTACATATTTATATATCTGTTGCTGTTACATATTTATATATCTGTTGTGGTTGTTACATATTTATATATCTGTTGTGGTTACATATTTATATATCTGTTGTGGTTGTTACATATTTATATATCTGTTGCGGTTGTTACATATTTATATATCTGTTGCGGTTGTTACATATTTATATATCTGTTGTTGTTACATATTTATATATCTGTTGCGGTTACATATTTATATATCTGTTGCTGTTACATATTTATATATCTGTTGCGGTTACATATTTATATATCTGTTGCGGTTACATATTTATATATCTGTTGTGGTTGTTACATATTTATATATCTGTTGCTGTTACATATTTATATATCTGTTGTGGTTACATATTTTTATATCTGTTGCGGTTGTTACATATTTATATATCTGTTGCTGTTACATATTTATATATCAGTTGTTGTTACATATTTATATATCTGTTGCGGTTGTTACATATTTATATATCTGTTGCGGTTGTTACATATTTATATATCTGTTGCTGTTACATATTTATATATCTGTTGCGGTTACATATTTATATATCTGTTGCGGTTACATATTTATATATCTGTTGCGGTTACATATTTATATATCTGTTGCGGTTACATATTTATATATCTGTTGCGGTTGTTACATATTTATATATCTGTTGCGGTTGTTACATATTTATATATCTGTTGCGGTTGTTACATATTTATATATCTGTTGCGGTTGTTACATATTTATATATCTGTTGCGATTGTTACATATTTATATATCTGTTGCGATTGTTACATATTTATATATCTGTTGCTGTTACATATTTATATATCTATTGCGGTTACATATTTATATATCTGTTGTGGTTACATATTTATATATCTGTTGTGGTTACATATTTATATATCTGTTGCGATTGTTACATATTTATATATCTGTTGCTGTTACATATTTATATATCTATTGCGGTTACATATTTATATATCTGTTGTGGTTACATATTTATATATCTGTTGTGGTTACATATTTATATATCTGTTGCGATTGTTACATATTTATATATCTGTTGCGATTGTTACATATTTATATATCTGTTGCGGTTACATATTTATATATCTGTTGCGGTTGTTACATATTTATATATCTGTTGCTGTTACATATTTATATATCTGTTGCGGTTGTTACATATTTATATATCTGTTGCGATTGTTACATATTTATATATCAGTTGTTGTTACATATTTATATATCTGTTGCGGTTACATATTTATATATCTGTTGCGGTTGTTACATATTTATATATCTGTTGTGGTTACATATTTATATATCTGTTGCGGTTGTTACATATTTATATATCTGTTGTGGTTACATATTTATATATCTGTTGCGATTGTTACATATTTATATATCTGTTGCGATTGTTACATATTTATATATCTGTTGCGGTTACATATTTATATATCTGTTGCGGTTACATGTTTATATATTTGTTGCGGTTGTTACATATTTATATATCTGTTGCTGTTACATATTTATATATCTGTTGCGGTTGTTACATATTTATATATCTGTTGCGATTGTTACATATTTATATATCTGTTGCGATTGTTACATATTTATATATCAGTTGCGGTTACATATTTATATATCTGTTGCGGTTGTTACATATTTATATATCTGTTGTGGTTACATATTTATATATCTGTTGCGGTTGTTACATATTTATATATCAGTTGTTGTTACATATTTATATATCTGTTGCGGTTACATATTTATATATCTGTTGCGGTTACATATTTATATATCTTTTGTGGTTGTTACATATTTATATATCTGTTGTGGTTACATATTTATATATCTGTTGTGGTTGTTACATATTTATATATCTGTTGCGGTTGTTACATATTTATATATCTGTTGCGGTTACATATTTATATATCTGTTGTTGTTACATATTTATATATCTGTTGCGGTTGATGTAGAATTATTAAAAATCTTTATTGAAACCTGTATTGAATTATTGTACTAACTCCATTTTAACCTCATATTATGACAGACCCTCCATTTTGTTCACATTACATAACAGAATTTCCTGACAGTATTTAGTATAATGAATAGAGACTGTATTTTCTCTCTAAGGATATAACTAGCCCCGGAATTACTGAATCTCCTGTCATTTGCAACATAGTATAATCTGAAGGCCATGAGAACACCGGCCAAATGAAATGTTCTATTCATAAAAGAACCTTGCACCCGACCACGAGACTAATATCACTAACTACGCAAAATGATGCCCGAGCCCCCCCTTCCACCGAGTAAGCATCGTGCTGGGAAAGATGGTGCTTGAGCCATCCGTCCACACCCATGTTCAGAACAATACCACCTCTCGGTGGGAGGACACCTAGCTAACCACTTAGTTTTTGGGCCAATTAATCATATTGATGGGTGGACATTGACACAGCCACTTAACATTTAACCCAATTAATGATGTTTATTTGTTATTATCTGATATTCAATGATGATGTCATTCTGCCTCTATAAGGGCTTGTAAGCCTGAATTTTGCCAGATGCTAATAAATTTCCTCGAAGTTATTTTAACCTGAACTGCATGTGTCAGTGTGAACTTACTTCTGCGTATACGCAATTTATTCATCTCAGATTTGGACAGGAACAGATAGACTTTTAAACATTTTTGTTTATTTCTAAATTAATCTACATCAATTTGGCGCCCAACGTGGGGCACCGGGCTATGGCCTCTGGCCGGTAAGCCGTCCTAAGGAATACGCTGTTGGACGGAGGAATCGGGGGGGAAGGAAGGGAGACTGATCACCTCTGATTACACGGTAGAGACTTCTGCAGGAGCCACCGGTATGTTCCAGCCCCTTTGATTGACCCGTCCACGTGTCTGTGACTGCTTCCCGGGAGGGCATCAAAGACAGGTAATATCTTGCCCGGTGTCTTGTTACTCATTTGTTTACCTGCATTTAGTCTATCTGTTGCCTGGGTATGTTAGTGGTTTATGTTTAGTTAGTTTTGTTCTTTCCCTCTTTTTGGAAAAAGGGGGGTGGACCCGTGGGAGGTTGCCTGGGGGTCTTCTGTTGCCTGTTTTACCCCTTTTAGGATTCACGTGGCCCAGACTGTATGGAAAAAGGGGGGTGGACCTGTGGAAGTTGTCCTGGGGGGTCCTCGTTGCCTGTTTTCTCTCTTTTAGGTGCTGTCTAGCTAACAGTAGTAAGGAAAAAGAGAGGGTGGGGAATCTGTGGAGGGGTGTAGACTCATTGCTTCCTGGGGATTCCCCCGTGGTGTCACTTTGATAGCCTAGCTAGCCGCTTCATTGTGCACCTTGCTCTGCTTGCAGAGGGTGGTACCCTCCAGTTTCGAAGCGCTGAAGCTGGTGGCATTCCCGAATTTTATTTTTGTGGTGGTGGATTCGATCAGGCATTGCTGTCTTCCTGCACCACGGGTAGTGAGACTTATGGGTGGGTCCATAGGGGCACTACGGGAGTGAGGATAGAGGTGGCCACACTTAGTGGACTGCTGTAACGAGGGAGGCTGGCGGATCTCGGGCCGGTGTTAGTTGTTTTCCGCGGCCGCTGGTAGTGAGATTTACGAAAATCGTTCTCCGAGCGGGGACACTACGAGGTTGAGGGAGGTGGCTTTGGCCACAAGAGTAAAGGAAAGGGATTACTGTTGAATTTATTTGAACTGTGTTGTATGCACTGTATTTCAATTGAAATGTTGTTTTAAATGTTGTCTTAATTGGGAGTCATTCAAACTCCTGGGTCTGTCTCTACTTTCACTTTTTATCTTTATTCTATTTTCTGTATTATTTATATTATTTATTTCTATTTCTCTTTGTGAGAGAAGTGATTGGTCACACACTTCTCACCCCGCTCCAATCCGTGGCTACCACCTAGGGTACACGGATTCAGTGACTGGTCTACGTTTTGGGAAGACGCACTTAGGAGGGACCCACCCCACCCTTCCTAGTGGCAGTCGAGCACTGTAGACGTTCTGTTTCATTTTCCTTTACCTATACTTGGGACGCTTTGTATAGGGGGATATGGGACAGGAAGCGAGTAAGCCCAGTAGGGGCTGGCTCGCGTGTGACTTAGTTGAAGATAGAGAGGGTAAAAAGATTGCTAAAGTGTGTAAAATTGCTGTGCCTTCATGTGGTAGATTACAACCGGAAAGCTGGCGTAGATTACTGACAGAGAAGAAAGGCAAGCTTACAGATAATGATTTATTGCGTACTGCTGAAGCATGGTACAGAGTAGCGAAGGCTATTCAGCAGGAAGGTTGGGTTGAAGAAGAGATAAATCATAGAGGTGTAAAACTGTATGTATATCACAAGAATTGTGTTACTGGGGAATCCCCTCAGCCAACGCCCCAAGATGGTGCCCAGGGGATGTCCATTCTCAAGGTTCAGTCAGCAACAAGCGATAGCCAGCTGACCATGTTCCCCACTCCTGACCCTCCCAATACCTATCCCCTCACTTCCCCTGTTTGCCCGGTCCTGAATTCTGATGGATCTTTATTCTCCCCTTCATCATCCCTAACATTCCCATCATCCTCATCCATCCCTGCACTACCTTCTGTGTCTAATCTAAATGTTACATCCACCATTCCTTCTCTACGCTCTCTCTCTGTTGATAATTCTACCATCCCATCTGCATCCACCCAGTTTACTAACCCCTCCTCCCTTGCTATTGCCAATCCTACTACACCCGCTCCGGCTACTCCTCCTACACCCATATCTACTAATCCTTCTCTGTCTTCTCCGTTACTCACCCCTCCCACAGTCCAGGTTCCCACCTCCTCCCCTAATCCTTACCCAGCTGTCCTGCCCTCCCCTGTTTCCGCCCTAGCCCCCACCCAGTTGACCTGGCCATACCCCTTACCATACCCCATGTCCTTGCCCTATCCAAATTACCCCTACCCCTTTTTCCAAGCCACTCCTCAGACCCCGGCCATGCCCAGTCCGGCCCAGTCTGCCCCGGATGTGCCCACATCCAACATGGCCGCCACTTCCTCCCTTAACCTTAGACAAATTTGCAGATCAGGCTGCTGGCCTTACTGATATTATACAAGAAAAAGGAGAATCAGTGGAAAGGTTTCATGCAAGACTGTTTCAAATGTTTACAGATTTGGGTTTTGACCTTACTGACAAGATTTATTCACAAATGCTGTCGGGTGCATTTGTCCAAGGTGTAAAAGACTCTATACGCAAGGGAATCATTGCTGCACGCCCTGAATATAAGGTAGTCTCTCTAGATACCTTAATCTTAGTTGCTAGAGGTCTGGAATCTGCCCAGACTCCTAGGAGATCTTCCACATGCCCAATTAACCTGTTAGGCGCTGATGTCCTCTCACACCTGCAGGCATCTATCACCTTCACCCCAGATGGACAAGTGGAATTGTCTACTCCTCTATCCGAATCAGACACCTCAGCCTTGTGCTCCCTACCTCTAATGCTGCATTTAGAAGAACCCCGTGGGGAAGCAAAGGAACAGAGGTCCAATTTTCCTGATATACTAAAAACAAAGGTACCTGCCAAATTATGGTCCTCAGGCCCAGAGGACATAGGTCACCTAAGAATTCCCGCCTGTGGTGGTAAAGCTCATTCCAGGAGCAAAATTACCAAGGAAACCACAATATCCTTTAAAACCAACTCAAGCTGCAGCTATTTTAATTCAAATCAAAGCACTCTTGGAGAAGGGTGCTCTTGTAAAATGTGTATCAAAGTGCAACACTCCATTATTTCCTGTGAAGAAGAAAACTCCAAAAGGTGAACCAGAGAAGTACAGAATGGTTCAGGATCTCCGTGCTGTCAATGAAGCAACTGTCCTGGACACCCCTATTGTGCCAAACCCTCACACTCTGCTCTCTGGCGTCCCACCATCTGCAAAATACTTCACAGTCATTGACCTGGCTAATGCCTTCTTCAGTGTTCCACTGGATCCTATTTGCCAATATCTGTTTGCCTTCACTCATGAAATGCAACAGTATACATGGACTGTCATGCCTCAAGGGGCACAAAACTCTCCAAGTCAATTTGCAAAAGCCATGTGCTCCATCCTTGACCCATGGCAAACAGACCATCCAGAGGTTGTACTCCTCCAGTATGTGGATGATTTATTACTCTGTGGAGATGACATACCTACAACTGAAGACTGTTCAATTAGTCTCCTCTGCTATCTGGCAGAACAAGGATGCAAAGCTTCACGTCTCAAGCTGCAATTCTGTCAATCCACAGTACTCTTCCTTGGTCATTGCCTATCTCAAGGTACCAGACATCTCACGCGGGACCGAGTAAGAGCCGTACTGGATATTCCACCTCCAAAGACCTCAAAATCTCTACATGCCTTCTTAGGCCTCATTTCCTATTGCAGAGCATGGATCCCAGAAGCCTCTCTGCTTATGCAACCACTCTATCATGTACTCAAGTCAGACCCATTTTGCCTGACCAATAAAGCACTGGACAATTTTCATACTCTAAAACGTGCCATTGCATCTGCTCCCGCTCTGGGCCTGCCAGACTATACCAAGCCTTTCAAATTATTTGTCTCTGAAAGACAAGGCCATGCTACAGGAGTACTTACCCAAACAAATGATTTAAGAGGCCGCCAGAGGCCTATTGGATTTTTCTCCTGCCAGCTGGATATCGTGGCCAGAGGGACCCCTTCATGTCTTAGAGCTGTTTTTGCTGCAAGGGAACTTATTGAAAGAACTGCAGACCTGGTCCTTGGCCACCCCTTGGTTGTATTGGCCCCTCATGACATCTCTGCCATCATCAACCAAGTTCAGCTCAAGCATGTGTCTCCCGCTAGACACCTACGTTTACAGTGTCATCTCCTGCTGCCTGACAACATTACCATACACAGATGTCAAGTTCTTAATCCATCCACTCTTCTTCCACTCCCTGAGGGGGGTATCCACTATGGATTTATCATGGATGAAACCTATGTTTTTCTTCTCACTGGGACCATCAAGAGAATGCATCCTGATTTAACCTTTTATAAAGAACAAACACCTCTCTGTGAGGGTCCAGGATATGCCTTCTGTACCACATGGTACAAGCCAAACATCACTCCTGAACCTTGCTATGAAGATGAACTCTACCACTGGGTGGAGGTGAAACTCACTGCCCAAGACTTCTATTGTGATTCTGAAGGCAATAGCATGGTCCTGATCCAACTACCCCCAGAACTCAATTACTTGTACCGTCATTGGGATACTGCTATTCCACATGTCCCTGTTACCAAGTTGAAAACAAAATCATGGAATGATCTTGGGCCCATGGCAAAATTATGGGCCACCATGGATGAATCAAAGCTACAGGAAAATGGCATTGTCAAGTACCCAACAACTGACCTTCTTGAAGCATGGCCACGCCATTTCCTGGAAAATGAATTCCAAGACCTGGTCATAGTGAATAACTATGACCCAGAGACACCTCATGACTGTTTTGAACAAATGAAAATGGAAACAATACATTTGCCAACTGTACATGAGAATCCATTAACAAATCCTGACTTCACTCTGTTTGTGGATGGTTCAAGGTATGCTGATGAAGAAGGAAAATACCACACAGGATATGCCGTGACCACAACAGATGAAGTTATCAAATCATCATCTCTACCGCCAGCAATGTCTGCACAAGAAGCTGAATTACAAGCCCTGTCTTCAGCATGCAAAATCTCCGAAGGAAAACGTGCCAACATCTATACAGATTCAAGATATGCCCTGGGTGTGGCACATGACTTCGGCCTCATTTGGAAGACGAGAGGATTTCTTACCACTGCCGGTACACCAGTCAAACACAGCTCTGCAATCAAGGAACTAATGGATGCCCTCCTACTCCCTGAAGAAGTGGCCGTCTTGAAAGTCAAGGCACATGGGAAGTTGGATACAGATGAAGCAAAGGGCAACCATTTGGCTGATCAGGCTGCTAAGCAAGCAGCAAGAAATTTGCAGGAAGTGGATGAAGAAGTGTCCGGTCAAGAAGAAGCTCCTATTTTTACCCTACAGACCCTTCCTACTGATCTAAGAATTTTGCGGGAACAGCAAGCCGCAATTACCCCCGAAGAAATCCAGAAATGGAAGAAGAAAGGGGCTGTCCTAAAGGACGGAATATACTACAACAACTTTAAATTCTGCCTTCCTAAAAATTTATATCCAGCAGTTGTCCAATGGGCACATGGACCTGCACACCTGTCAAAAGACTTGATGGCTGCTCTCATACAGAAGTATTATGAAGCACCCGGAATCACAACATTGATCAGTAACTTCTATCCCGATTTGGATACAGGTACTCACAACCTGCTTCCCGGAGATTGGGTTCTAGTCAAGAAATTTGTGCGGAAACACACCCTGGAACCAAGATTTGACGGACCATTCCAGGTTCTCCTGATCACCGCAACCTCCGTCAAATTGGCCGGCAGGCCACATTGGATCCACGCTTCCCATTGTAAGAAAGTTCCTGCCCCAGAGGAAGCCGGTACCACACAACCATGTACCTCTGGTATATTATCTCCTTAATCAGCTTAATTAAAGCCCAACAAGTAGCCATCACCAAAGATGTCAGTGGGTACACCTTCTGGTATAATTCATCATGTACCCGTGTGGCTACTTATACTTTTGATTACTGTGACATCGTAGAATGCCCATTCCCCACGTCACAGATTCAGAATATCTATAGAGATATCCCTCATTCAAAGGACCCCTATGTTTGTGTAGTTGACAAACAATGGGGGCACAATTGTAACCATTGGGGGGCGGCAGGATGGAATGCCGGGCCTGCCTGGGGTTACAAACCAAAAAGTGCTTTATCTAAAGTAGATGATCATGGTAGATCCCTTCTCCAAAGAATGACCCTAAGAAAACCTGGAGGAGGTATACCAAAGAAATTAATCCTGAATATTGAGCATCCCAGCCCAACAGATGCAGACCAGTATGTAATGGGAATGTATTGGAAAAAGGGTTCCTATAACAAATTAGGGCATTTCTACCTTAAAGATATGTGCCACTCTTCTGAGTGGCAAGGGACCACCCACATGGTCTCAAATCCATTGAAACCACACATCCAGTCCTTTAAAGACATGATGGCCATTGCAAACCCCACATTTGAAGATACCATGGCCGCTGAAACAGGTTTTAACGATGTTAATCTATGGTTAGAATGGATGAAATATAATGCCAATAAGCATAACAGAACCGCATGCTATGTGTGTGGTGGTGCCCGGCCTCACCTGGGCACCGTGCCTTTAACCTTGCCAGTAGATGTAGAAGAATGTGTTTTGAGTCTTTTTGCCTATCATTACGAATTCAACAGGTCCATATGTAAAGCATGGACAGTAGAATATCCCCTTCTAGCCAAGGATTGCAAACCCCCAGATGGTGTTACAGTTTATAAAGGTAATTACACCTGTTATGCTAATTATGATGGGATTGGTAAATTTGTGGGTAACTTCTCTAAAGGGTATTGTGCCACCTACAGAACTGTCTCCATGAACCTTCTACAATTCCATACCAGATCTTTAGGGGATATTTACTGGTTGTGTGGGGATTTACAGCTAAGATCCAGAATGGACAAAGAATGGTGGGGGGAGTGTACTCTGGCCAAAGCCATCATGCCTATACACATTATCTCTGACACACACCCCGACACCCATGAGTCCAAACACACACCAACCAAAGTAAAGCGTGAAGCCCCAGTTAAAGGCAGTTTTGACCCTCATGTTTATATCGATGCCATTGGGGTGCCTAGGGGGGTGCCCAATGAGTTTAAAGCAAGAGATGAAGTTGCTGCAGGGTTTGAATCACTTTTTACCATAGTCACTGCAAACAAGAATTTAAATTGGATAAATTACATTTATTACAACCAACAACGTTTTGTTAATTACACCAGGGATGCCCTCCAGGGCTTAGCCGAACAGCTGCAGGCTACGTCCCAAATGTCCTTCCAGAATAGAATGGCTTTAGACATGATTCTAGCCGAAAAAGGAGGGGTATGTCAAATTTTGCCCGACACCATGACATGTTGTACTTACATTCCAGAAAACACAGGCCCTAATGGTAAAGTTACCTTAGCCATAGAGAAGTTGAATGAGCTCTCTGAAGAGTTAAAAAGGAATTCTGGGATAAAGGATCCCTGGGAGAGATGGTTTGGTTGGATGACAGGATGGCAAAAGGCTTTAATGCATATTGGTATAGCAATACTAATTTTTCTTTTTATTTTTGCTCTTCTTGTTTGTTGTGTCCTCCCTTGTCTGAGAAAACTCCTCTTGAAGACTGTAGACCAAGCGGCACCCACTTTCACACATCTCACAGTTGATGACCAAGATTTCCAAGATATCAACTCGCCCTGTATACCGCTACAAACTATCCTTTTTATTGATAAAGTGCAAGAATTCTAGGTAGGGACCAGCTTAGGGACAGCATCTGTCTGTTTGGGAAAGACTACCGTGTGGAGATGTGGTGGGCTAGCCACTGCGGGATACCCATGGAGTGAAGCGTTCGAGTGCCCAGCAGACGGATGAGTTAGCCAACTAGGGACAGATGAAGGGACAGGATTGCACTTTGCAATAACACCAAGCTAGCGGCCACGGGGTTTCTGTGCCTTTGGGCTAACACGTCTTCTGATACTAACAAATAAAGATTATCTTTTAGAATCTAACATTTCATAGGGGGGACTGATGTAGAATTATTAAAAATCTTTATTGAAACCTGTATTGAATTATTGTACTAACTCCATTTTAACCTCATATTATGACAGACCCTCCATTTTGTTCACATTACATGACAGAATTTCCTGACAGTATTTAGTATAATGAATAGAGACTGTATTTTCTCTCTAAGGATATAACTAGCCCCGGAATTACTGAATCTCCTGTCATTTGCAACATAGTATAATATGAAGGCCATGAGAACACCGGCCAAATGAAATGTTCTATTCATAAAAGAACCTTGCACCCGACCACGAGACTGATATCACTAACTACGCAAAATGATGCCCGAGCCCCCTCTTCCACCGAGTAAGCCTCATGCTGGGAAAGATGGTGCTTGAGCCATCCGTCCACACCCGTGTCCAGAACAATACCACTTCTCGGTGGGAGGACACCTAGCTAACCACTTAGTTTTTGGGCCAATTAATCATATTGATGGGTGGACATTGACACAGCCACTTAACATTTAACCCAATTAATGATGTTTATTTGTTATTATCTGATATTCAATGATGATGTCATTCTGCCTTTATAAGGGCTTGTAAGCCTGAATTTTGCCAGATGCTAATAAATTTCCTCGAAGTTATTTTAACCTGAACTGCATGTGTCAGTGTGAACTTACTTCTGCGTATACGCAATTTATTCATCTCAGATTTGGACAGGAACAGATAGACTTTTAAACATTTTTGTTTATTTCGAAATTAATCTACATCACGGTTACATATTTATATATCTGTTGCGGTTACATATTTATATATCTGTTGTTTTTACATATTTATATATCTGTTGCGGTTACATATTTATATATCTGTTGCGGTTGTTACATATTTATATATGTGTTGCGATTGTTACATATTTATATATCTGTTGCGATTGTTACATATTTATATATCTGTTGCGGTTACATATTTATATATCTGTTGCTGTTACATATTTATATATCTGTTGCGGTTACATATTTATATATCTGTTGCGGTTGTTACATATTTATATATCTGTTGCGGTTACATATTTATATATCTGTTGCGGTTGTTACATATTTATATATCTGTTGCGATTGTTACATATTAATATATCTGTTGCGGTTGTTACATATTTATATATCTGTTGCGGTTGTTACATATTTATATATCTGTTGCGGTTGTTACATATTTATATATCTGTTGCGGTTGTTACATATTTATATATCTGTTGCGGTTGTTACATATTTATATATCTGTTGCTGTTACATATTTATATATCTGTTGCGGTTACATATTTATATATCTGTTGTTGTTACATATTTATATATCTGTTGCGGTTACATATTTATATATCTGTTGCGGTTACATATTTATATATCTGTTGCGGTTACATATTTATATATCTGTTGCGGTTACATATTTATATATCTGTTGCGGTTACATATTTATATATCTGTTGTTGTTACATATTTATGTATCTGTTGCGGTTGTTACATATTTATATATCTGTTGCGGTTGTTACATATTTATATATCTGTTGCGGTTGTTACATATTTATATATCTGTTGCGGTTGTTACATATTTATATATCTGTTGAAGTTACATATTTATATATCTGTTGCGGTTGTTACATATTTATATATCTGTTGTGGTTACATATTTATATATCTGTTGCTGTTACATATTTATATATCTGTTGCGGTTGTTACATATTTATATATCTGTTGCTGTTACATATTTATATATCTGTTGCGGTTACATATTTATATATCTCTTGCGGTTGTTACATATTTATATATCTGTTGCGGTTACATATTTATATATCTGTTGCGGTTACATATTTATATATCTGTTGCGGTTGTTACATATTTATATATCTGTTGCGGTTGTTACATATTTATATATCTGTTGCGGTTACATATTTATATATCTGTTGCGGTTACATATTTATATATCTGTTGCGGTTGTTACATATTTATATATCTGTTGCGGTTGTTACATATTTATATATCTGTTGCGGTTGTTACATATTTATATATCTGTTGCGGTTGTTACATATTTATATATCTGTTGCGGTTGTTACATATTTATGTATCTGTTGCGGTTGTTACATATTTAGAAATATCTGTTTGCGGTTGTTACATATTTATATATCTGTTGCGGTTACATATTTATATATCTGTTGCTGTTACATATTTATATATCTGTTGCTGTTACATATTTATATATCTGTTGTAGTTACATATTTATATATCTGTTGCGGTTGTTACATATTTATATATCTGTTGCGGTTGTTACATATTTATATAACTGTTGCTGTAACATATTTATATATCTGTTGCGGTTGTTGCATATTTATATATCTGTTGCGGTTGTTGCATATTTATATAAATGTTGCTGTAACATATTTATATATCTGTTGTGGTTGTTACATATTTATATATCTGTTGCGATTGTTACATATTTATATATCTGTTGCGGTTGTTACATATTTATATAACTGTTGCTGTAACATATTTATATATCTGTTGCGGTTGTTGCATATTTATATAACTGTTGCGATTGTTACATATTTATATATCTGTTGCGGTTACATATTAATATATCTGTTGCGGTTGTTACATATTTATATATCTGTTGCGGTTGTTACATATTTATGTATCTGTTGCGGTTGTTACATATTTATATATCTGTTGCGGTTACATATTTATATATCTGTTGTTGTTACATATTTATATATCTGTTGCGGTTACATATTTATATATCTGTTGCGGTTGTTACATATTTATATATCTGTTGCGGTTACATATTTATATATCTCTTGCGGTTGTTACATATTTATATATCTGTTGCGGTTGTTACATATTTATATATCTGTTGCGGTTACATATTTATATATCTGTTGCGGTTGTTACATATTTATATATCTGTTGCGGTTGTTACATATTTATATAACTGTTGCTGTAACATATTTATATATCTGTTGCGGTTGTTGCATATTTATATATCTGTTGCGGTTGTTACATATTTATGTATCTGTTGCGGTTGTTACATATTTATGTATCTGTTGCGGTTGTTACATATTTATGTATCTGTTGCGGTTGTTACATATTTATATATCTGTTGTGGTTACATATTAATATATCTGTTGTGGTTACATATTTATATATCTGTTGCGGTTACATATTTATGTATCTGTTGCGGTTGTTACATATTTATATATCTGTTGCGTTGTTACATATTTATATATCTGTTGCGGTTGTTACATATTTATATATCTGTTGCGGTTGTTACATATTTATATATCTGTTGCGGTTGTTACATATTTATATATCTGTTGCGGTTGTTAAATATTTATATATCTGTTGCGGTTGTTACATATTTATATATCTGTTGCGGTTGTTACATATTTATATATCTGTTGCGGTTGTTACATATTTATATATCTGTTGCGGTTGTTACATATTTATATATCTGTTGCGGTTGTTACATATTTATATATCTGTTGTGATTACATATTTATATATCTGTTGTTACATATTTATATATCTGTTACTGTTACATATTTATATATCTGTTACTGTTACATATTTATATATCTGTTGCTGTTACATATTTATATATCTGTTGTTGTTACATATTTATATATCTGTTGCGGTTACATATTTATATATCTGTTGTTGTTACATATTTATATATCTGTTGCGGTTACATATTTATATATCTGTTGCGGTTGTTACATATTTATATATCTGTTGCGGTTGTTACATATTTATATATCTGTTGCGGTTGTTACATATTTATATATCTGTTGCGGTTGTTACATATTTATATATCTGTTGTGATTACATATTTATATATCTGTTGTGATTACATATTTATATATCTGTTGTTGTTACATATTTATATATCTGTTACTGTTACATATTTATATATCTGTTACTGTTACATATTTATATATCTGTTGCTGTTACATATTTATATATCTGTTGTTGTTACATATTTATATATCTGTTGCGGTTACATATTTATATATCTGTTGTTGTTACATATTTATATATCTGTTGCGGTTACATATTTATATATCTGTTGCGGTTACATATTTATATATCTGTTGTTGTTACATATTTATATATCTGTTGCTGTTACATATTTATATATCTGTTGCGGTTACATATTTATATATCTGTTGCGGTTGTTACATATTTATATATCTGTTATTGTTACATATTTATATATCTGTTGTGGTTGTTACATATTTATATATCTGTTGCGGTTGTTACATATTTATATATCTGTTGCTGTTACATATTTATATATCTGTTGCGATTGTTACATATTTATATATCTGTTGCGGTTGTTACATATTTATATATCTGTTGCGGTTGTTACATATTTATATATCTGTTGCGGTTACATATTTATATATCTGTTGTGGTTACATATTTATATATCTGTTGTGGTTACATATTTATGTATCCGTTGCGGTTGTTACATATTTATATATCTGTTGCGGTTACATATTTATATATCTGTTGTTGTTACATATTTATATATCTGTTGCTGTTACATATTTATATATCTGTTGCGGTTACATATTTATATATCTGTTGCGGTTGTTACATATTTATATATCTGTTATTGTTACATATTTATATATCTGTTGTGGTTGTTACATATTTATATATCTGTTGCGGTTGTTACATATTTATATATCTGTTGCTGTTACATATTTATATATCTGTTGCGATTGTTACATATTTATATATCTGTTGCGGTTGTTACATATTTATATATCTGTTGCGGTTGTTACATATTTATATATCTGTTGCGGTTACATATTTATATATCTGTTGCGGTTACATATTTATATATCTGTTGTGGTTACATATTTATATATCTGTTGTGGTTACATATTTATATATCTGTTGCGGTTACATATTTATATATCTGTTGCGGTTACATATTTATATATCTGTTGTGGTTACATATTTATATATCTGTTACTGTTACATATTTATATATCTGTTGCTGTTACATATTTATATATCTGTTGTTGTTACATATTTATATATCTGTTGCGGTTACATATTTATATATCTGTTGCGGTTACATATTTATATATCTGTTGCGGTTGTTACATATTTATATATCTGTTGCGGTTACATATTTATATATCTGTTGTTGTTACATATTTATATATCTGTTGCGGTTACATATTTATATATCTGTTGCGGTTACATATTTATATATCTGTTGCGGTTACATATTTATATATCTGTTGCGGTTACATATTTATATATCTGTTGCGGTTACATATTTATATATCTGTTGCGGTTGTTACATATTTATATATCTGTTGTGGTTACATATTTATATATCTGTTGCTGTTACATATTTATATATCTGTTGCGGTTGTTACATATTTATATATCTGTTGCGGTTACATATTTATATATCTGTTGCGGTTGTTACATATTTATATATCTGTTGCGGTTACATATTTATATATCTGTTGCTGTTACATATTTATATATCTGTTGCGGTTGTTACATATTTATATATCTGTTGCGGTTACATATTTATATATCTGTTGCGGTTACATATTTATATATCAGTTGTTGTTACATATTTATATATCTGTTGTTGTTACATATTTATATATCTGTTGCGGTTACATATTTATATATCTGTTGTTGTTACATATTTATATATCTGTTGTTGTTACATATTTATATATCTGTTGCGGTTACATATTTATATATCTGTTGTTGTTACATATTTATATATCTGTTGTTGTTACATATTTATATATCTGTTGCGGTTACATATTTATATATCTGTTGCTGTTACATATTTATATATCTGTTGCGGTTGTGACATATTTATATATCTGTTGCGGTTACATGTTTATATATCTGTTGCTGTTACATATTTATATATCTGTTGCGGTTACATGTTTATATATCTGTTGCTGTTACATATTTATATATCTGTTGTTGTTACATGTTTATATATCTGTTGCGGTTGTTACATATTTATATATCTGTTGCGGTTGTTACATATTTATATATCTGTTGCGGTTACATATTTATATATCTGTTGCGGTTACATATTTATATATCTGTTGCGGTTGTTACATATTTATATATCTGTTGCGGTTACATATTTATATATCTGTTGCGGTTGTTACATATTTATATATCTGTTGCGGTTGTTACATATTTATATATCTGTTGCGGTTACATGTTTATATATCTGTTGCTGTTACATATTTATATATCTGTTGCGGTTACATATTTATATATCTGTTGCGGTTACATATTTATATATCTGTTGTTGTTACATGTTTATATATCTGTTGCGGTTGTTACATATTTATATATCTGTTGCGGTTGTTACATATTTATATATCTGTTGCTGTTACATATTTATATATCTGTTGTTGTTACATATTTATATATCTGTTGCGGTTACATATTTATATATCTGTTGCGGTTGTTACATATTTATATATCTGTTGCTGTTACATATTTATATATCTGTTACTGTTACATATTTATATATCTGTTGCGGTTGTTACATATTTATATATCTGTTGCTGTTACATATTTATATATCTGTTGCGGTTGTTACATATTTATATATCTGTTGCTGTTACATATTTATATATCTGTTGCTGTAACATATTTATATATCAGTTGTTGTAACATATTTATATATCTGTTGCTGTTACATATTTATATATCAGTTGTTGTTACATATTTATATATCTGTTGCGGTTACATATTTATATATCTGTTGCGGTTACATATTTATATATCTGTTGCGGTTGTTACATATTTATATATCTGTTGCGGTTGTTACATATTTATATATCTGTTGCGGTTCTTACATATTTATGTATCTGTTGCGGTTCTTACATATTTATGTATCTGTTGCGGTTGTTACATATTTATATATCTGTTGCGGTTGTTACATATTTATATATCTGTTGCGGTTGTTACATATTTATATATCTGTTGTGGTTACATATTTATATATCTGTTGCGGTTACATATTTATATATCTGTTGTGGTTACATATTTACATATCTGTTGCGGTTGTTACATATTTATATATCTGTTGCGGTTGTTACATATTTATATATCTGTTGTGGTTACATATTTATATATCTGTTGCGGTTACATATTTATATATCTGTTGTGGTTACATATTTACATATCTGTTGCGGTTGTTACATATTTATGTATCCGTTGCGGTTGTTACATATTTATATATCTGTTGCGGTTACATATTTATATATCTGTTGCGGTTGTTACATATTTATATATCTGTTGCGGTTGTTACATATTTATGTATCTGTTGCGGTTGTTACATATTTATATATTTGTTGCGGTTGTTACATATTTATATATCTGTTGCGGTTGTTACATATTTATATATCTGTTGCGGTTGTTACATATTTATATATCTGTTGTGGTTACATATTTATATATCTGTTGTGGTTGTTACATATTTATATATCTGTTGCGGTTGTTACATATTTATATATCTGTTGTGGTTACATATTAATATATCTGTTGCGGTTACATATTTATATATCTGTTGCGGTTGTTACATATTTATATATCTGTTGTGGTTACATATTTATATATCTGTTGTGGTTACATATTTATATATCTGTTGTGGTTACATATTTATATATCTGTTGTGGTTGTTACATATTAATATATCTGTTGCGGTTGTTACATGTTTATATATCTGTTGCGGTTGTTACATATTTATATATCTGTTGCGGTTACATATTTATATATCTGTTGCGGTTGTTACATATTTATATATCTGTTGTTACATATTTATATATCTGTTGCGGTTACATATTTATATATCTGTTGCTGTTACATATTTATATATCTGTTGCGGTTACATATTTATATATCTGTTGCGGTTACATATTTATATATCTGTTGCGGTTACATATTTATATATCTGTTGTGGTTACATATTTATATATCTGTTGCTGTTACATATTTATATATCTGTTGCGGTTACATATTTATATATCTGTTGCTGTAACATATTTATATATCTGTTGTGGTTACATATTTATATATCTGTTGAGTGTTGTTACATATTTATATATCTGTTGCTGTTACATGTTTATATATCTGTTGCGGTTGTTACATATTTATATATCTGTTGCTGTAACATATTTATATATCTGTTGCTGTTACATGTTTATATATGTGTTGCGGTTGTTACATATTTATATATCTGTTGTGGTTACATATTGATATATCTGTTGCGGTTGTTACATATTTATATATCTGTTGCGGTTACATATTTATATATCTGTTGCTGTTACATATTTATATATCTGTTGTTGTTACATATTTATATATCTGTTGTGGTTGTTACATATTTATATATCTGTTGCGGTTGTTACATATTTATATATCTGTTGCGGTTGTTACATATTTATATATCTGTTGCGGTTGTTACATATTTATATATCTGTTGCGGTTACATATTTATTTATTTTTTTGTAAATCAGTGTTTTTATTAGTCTTTTTCAAAAAAGATGAAACAGGGAAGGGATACAGAATTGAGAAATGGAGATGGGGGAGGGAAAAGGGGATACAGAATCAAAAAATAGTTAGGGGATGGGTAGGGTAAAATAATAAAATACATTTACTCTTTTCAATCCGGTCGCAGCCGGTACACTAAAACTTTATTTCACTTCTCCATAAAACAGTTTGATAACATTTTATTAAAAATACATTTGTTAACTAGACATCTATATGCTTATTTTCAGGATTGCCAATAGGAAACTTCTCATAAAAAAAAAAAAAAAAAAAGGGGGGGGGGGGGGGAGGGGAGGTGGCCATCCCAGGGTTACATAAAATATAACAGTGAATGTTAGGGGTGAGCCTGGGGGGGAGGGGCGAAAACGATCTAATATACTTGGACATAAATAAGTAGTGTCAGTGATATAGATAACAATATAAATAACATATTCAATTATACATCTGCACTCGCTATTGATAAACCATTTATTATATATAAAAATAAAAAAAAAGGGGGGGGGGGGAATCCATCTTATATAATACAAAAATGGAGCCACATTGGAGGGGGGGGGGGAAGGGGGAAGGGGTAGGCATAGGTGTTGATATGTCTGAGTCAGTTCAATCTATTGACAGTATATTTCAATTTTTTACAAATGTGGGTTCACCAGTGTCATCTCCATCATATTGTGACATCCACACTCTAATGTGAGGTGTCTGCTTCTGGTCTGTGTTATGTCTAAACTGTGTGAGTGTGATGTGGTCTTATGGCGTGCATACTCAGCCGAAGATTACCTTCCGTCTGAGTGAGTACTATAACCCCTTTCAGATTATTTCAGATGTATTATATATTCATTCCAGTAGAACCAGGTCTTTAGGCATTTTTCGAAAGTATTTGTGGTAGAGGCTAAAAGCTCTTATAGTATTCTAATTTCTTCAACTCTAGCAATCCATTCAGATTCCGTTGGGATTGTGGTAGATTTCCAATGCAGGGGTATCAATGTTTTGGCAGCTATTAGTAGATGTTTGGTCAATGATTTCTTAAATGTTGGGATGGACATTCCGTCTAGATAGAGAACCATTGCCTCAAATGTGTTTGGGTATGTGGAACAGTCCAGTTGTACTATTTTTTCGTGTATCATATCCCAATAGACCTTTATTTTGGGGCAGCTCCACCAAATATGGATATCTGTTCCAAAATCATTCCCACATCTCCAACAGTGTGGATCGATTGTTGGGATCATACGATGCAGCCGCATCGGGGTTCTATACCATTGTGAAATAATTTTGTAATTGATTTCTTGATACTTGGTTGCTTTTGTACTTTTGTGTGCAAGTAGCATTATTCTTTCCCATTGTACCTTATCAAGTTTAGAGCTTAGAATCATCTCCCATTTCCCCATGTATTTTGGCTCAGCATCATCAGTAGGTGAGATCAGCATGCTATATATGTGTGATATTCCCCGTTCTAGGAGCTTGTTTGATTTACATAGCGACTCTAGCCATGTCGTATCCCGTGTCTGGTTGTGTTTTTGGGGAAATGTGTCTTATGTAATGCATGATTTGATGATAGTTGAAGTGGTCCATTGGGGAAGGGGGGTCCTTTAATATGGTAGTGAGCGTGGGGAATATCTCCGTGGGTTTTATATCAACAATGTGGAACGGTGTTTCTGGGTGCAGAGTCTGTAGCCCCGGTGAATGTGTCCCCGGTGAAAAATCTGGGTTGTCTCTCAGAGGAGTGAGAGGTGATGGATAAGTAGTCGTTTTGTGTGATTTTGCAGTATTGTGTAGTACACGTAAAGTTGGTGTTATCGTGGGATGGCCTTGCGTCATAGCTTTAGCTGTCTTAGGGGAGAGCCATGGGAGAGCATTCAGTGATATTGGAAGTGAGTTGGATTCTAATTGTACCCAGTGTTTTTGGGTCGGTATATGAGTCCAATCTATTATTCGAAGTAGATGTGTTGCTTGGTAATATTTAAGGATATCTGGAAGTGCCAGACCTCCATTTATTTTGGGGTAGGTTAACACTTGGTAATTAAGTCTCGGCTTTTTTTTGTTCCAAACATACTGTGTCAAAGCCGTTCTCAGTTCAGTAAAATATGTGTGGGGAATGTGAATAGGTATAGTTTGGAAGAGATACAATATTCTAGGGAGTAGATTCATTTTGATGACATTTATGCGTCCTATCCATGAAATATGTGTGTAATCCCAAGTAAAAGGACTGCGTGTACATGCCACTTTTTAGGGACGGTGCTCGGGAGGATTGGAAATGGGTTTCCTGTACATAGACTATGGACGCCTTTAAGGCTTTCCACTCTCTTAACGCTCTTGACCGCTTTTCTGGTTTATTTAACCCCTTAGCATTTATTGATAAAATCCTCAATTGTGCGGGGACCGAGTGGGTATGGGAAATATTCGTCATATTAGCGCACCTTTTTGTGATATTTTACCCAGAAAAGAAAAAAAAAGGGGGGGGGGGTGAAGTAAGATATATGGGAAACTATTTACAGTATTCCGTACAATATAGAATTGTAGCGGCTTGCCCTCTAAGGGGGCAGAAAAAAAAAAGGATATTTATGTGCCCTTAGCGGTTCGTATCAGGGTCAGGTAAACCAGCCCTGACCTCTGCCCGCTACGTCTCTGGGCACTCAATCAAATGGGAACGTACCTTTCCAAAGAACCAAAATGGTTCTTTCTGTGAGAACCGTGTACCGATATCTCTTAACAACGTAAGAAAATATCGAATTAACAGAATGGTTTAATATTTCAAACCTGTATCAAGATGTATAAACCTCCTGACATTCATCACTCATTTTAACCATTTGAGCATCAGGTCTCATCTTAAAACATTGTAACATCATTGAACCATTTTTCATTGTGAAAACATAATAAACATAGTAAACCCATAGATTGTGAGACATGAGATTCTTTTCTCCTCAACTCTGAGATCCGCAGTGTATCAGAATTTGGTTATTGGGTATGCGGTCTATCTGCATATAACCGGTTGTAGTGGGGGGGGGGGGGGTTGGTATCATCAGGAAATATTCTACCAGCAAGGGGGAGGTGAGTGTTCAGAGGGCCCACCTCATATCATCAAGGTGTGGAGAAAGTGTTACGAGTTATGTTACGACAATCACATTACCCCCTCTTCCCCATGTCATGAGTCCCTGGGCATTTGGGTTTCAAGCTATAAAACGGCAGTGTGTGAACCAGTATGATCCGTTACATGGATCGCATTTCTCTAGATTCGGGGGGGGGGGGGGGGGGGGGGTTCTGACTTTCCTCAGGTATCCTCATACACTCTAATCATTCCCCACCTACTCATCACCCTTAACATTTATAACCTGATTGTTCTGCTGTGTCACTCCGTCTGCACGTAATCAGAGATATTCGTGCTTTGTAGACCGGATCTCCAATCTCCATCGTATTGGATCTGATTTGGACTCATCCCACTGTGCTCCATGTCTGCTTCACCGTCGGGGTGAGTCGAGGAATCAGCGTGCTCTCAGGTTGTGGTTTATAATAGAATCCCTAGTTGCATGTCACATCGGTGTAAACATAAAAATATATTCAAATAACCGTTCTTTCTTTCGGGCTGTGGTTTATAGTATAGGTCCCAGCTTGCATATCGCATCGGTGTAATCATAAAAATATTTGTAAATGACCGTTCCTTCTTCATTCTTCTGGGTCTGCAGGGTGTCTTAGCAGAGGTCTGGAGAGTCTATGCGTAAATGGTCTTGGGGTCCGTCTCGGCCTCTGAGGCAGCGGTCTAGGTGGGTTATGTAGCCGATTAATGTAAGCCAACGAATTCCCATCCGGTGAGTCCAGCGTCGCTAGCAATCGAGGAAGGTCCTCCAACGTTTGGATAATATGAGTCTCACCGTCTATGCGTGTTAGCAGAGCAAACGGGTGTTTCCACTGGTATAGCTGCTGTCTTTCTTGTAGCAAGGCTGTTAAAGGCCGCAATGCCTTACGTTTTCCCAGTGTGATGCGGGAGAGATCCTCGTAGAGGGAGATTTGGTGTCCCTCAAAGTTCCATGTCCTGGTCGTTCTCGCCTTCCTCATTATCTTATCTTTTGTGGCGTATTCATGGAGGCAACAGATCACGTCTCTCGGCGGCATGTGTGGAGGTCCTCGCGGGCGGAGAGCTCTATGCGCTCTGTCAAACTGGATAGGTGTATCAGGTGGTTGGCCCAATACCTTATTAAACAGTCTCGTCAGGATAGGTTCCAGTAATCCGGGTTCTTCTGTGTCGGCCAGGCCTCGGACTCTGATATTGCTGCGCCTGCCTCTGTTATCTAAATCCTCCATGGATTTTATGAGGTCTGTCACCGCAGTGATCGTCGTCGCCGGTAGTTCTGTTTGTTCAGCTACCTTTTGGTGTATAATGTTTAGATCGGCCTCCATAGTGTTGATCTTCCGATCTAGTCGGCCCATATTTTCTTTGAGGTCACTCAATTCCACTTTTACTGCGTGTCTCACTTCCTCTCGAACCGCCTGACGCACTTCCAGTATCAACTTAGCAAAATCGCCTTTAGTTGGGGCAGATTGGAACAGGTCGTCTTGCGTGTCGTCCGGTGGGTGTTGGTTCGGTTCTGGTGTCGACGGAGGACTTCCATTTGGGGAAGAGGCCTGTGTGGGTGTTTGAGGCCTTTCCTCTTGGGTGGAGGTGGACGCAAGTGCCGTAGGAGTGCGGAAATAATCTTTCATAGATGATGAAAGTGTTTTCGGAGGATGCCCAGTGGGTTCAGAACCTGATGGGATTCGTTTGTTACGGCCCATTGTGGTTTTAGATGAGGTTTGCATGCGTTTTTGTGGTGAGTGGTGTCGGAGCTCAGAGATTAAGCAGCCATTTCGTTCTCCGGTCAGGCCACGCCCCCCGCGGTTACATATTTATATATCTGTTGTGGTTACATATTTATATATCTGTTGCGGTTGTTACATATTTATATATCTGTTGCGGTTACATATTTATATATCTGTTGCGGTTGTTACATATTTATATATCTGTTGTGGTTACATATTTATATATCTGTTGCTGTTACATATTTATATATCTGTTGTGGTTACATATTTATATATCTGTTGCAGTTGTTACATATTTATATATCTGTTGCGGTTATATATTTATATATCTGTTGCGGTTACATATTTATATATCTGTTGCGGTTGTTACATATTTATATATCTGTTGCGGTTGTTACATATTTATATATCTGTTGCGGTTGTTACATATTTATATATCTGTTGCGGTTACATATTTATATATCTGTTGCGGTTGTTACATATTTATATATCTGTTGCGGTTGTTACATATTTATATATCTGTTGCGGTTGTTACATATATATATATCTGTTGCGGTTGTTACATATTTATATATCTGTTGCGGTTACATATTTATATATCTGTTGCGGTTGTTACATATTTATATATCTGTTGCGGTTGTTACATATTTATGTATCTGTTGCGGTTGTTACATATTTATGTATCTGTTGCGGTTGTTACATATTTATGTATCTGTTGCGGTTGTTACATATTTATATATCTGTTGCGGTTGTTACATATTTATATATCTGTTGCGGTTGTTACATATTTATATATCTGTTACTGTTACATATTTATATATCTGTTGTGGTTGTTACATATTTATATATCTGTTGCGGTTGTTACATATTTATATATCTGTTGTGGTTGTTACATATTTATATATCTGTTGCGGTTGTTACATATTTATATATCTGTTGCTGTTACATATTTATATATCTGTTGCTGTTACATATTTATATATCTGTTGCTGTTACATATTTATATATCAGTTGTTGTTACATATTTATATATCTGTTGCGGTTGTTACATATTTATATATCTGTTGTTGTTACATATTTATGTATCTGTTGCGGTTGTTACATATTTATGTATCTGTTGCGGTTACATATTTATATATCTGTTGCGGTTGTTACATATTTATATATCTGTTGTTGTTACATATTTATGTATCTGTTGCGGTTGTTACATATTTATGTATCTGTTGCGGTTGTTACATATTTATATATCTGTTGCGGTTGTTACATATTTATATATCTGTTGCGGTTGTTACATATTTATATATCTGTTGCGGTTGTTACATATTTATATATCTGTTGCGGTTGTTACATATTTATATATCTGTTGCGGTTGTTACATATTTATATATCTGTTACTGTTACATATTTATATATCTGTTGTGGTTGTTACATATTTATATATCTGTTGCGTTTGTTACATATTTATATATCTGTTGTTGTTACATATTTATATATCTGTTGCTGTAACATATTTATATATCTGTTGCTGTTACATATTTATATATCAGTTGTTGTTACATATTTATATATCTGTTGCGGTTGTTACATATTTATATATCTGTTGCGGTTACATATTTATATATCTGTTGCGGTTACATATTTATATATTTGTTGCGGTTGTTACATATTTATATATCTGTTGCGGTTGTTACATATTTATATATCTGTTGCGGTTGTTACATATTTATATATCTGTTGCGGTTGTTACATATTTATATATCTGTTGCGGTTACATATTTATATATCTGTTGCGGTTGTTACATATTTATGTATCTGTTGCGGTTGTTACATATTTATGTATCTGTTGCGGTTACATATTTATATATCTGTTGCGGTTACATATTTATATATCTGTTGTGGTTACATATTTATATATCTGTTGCTGTTACATATTTATATATCTGTTGCGGTTACATATTTATGTATCTGTTGCGGTTGTTACATATTAATATATCTGTTGCGGTTGTTACATATTTATGTATCTGTTGCGGTTACATATTTATATATCTGTTGCGGTTGTTACATATTTATGCATCTGTTGCGGTTACATATTTATATATCTGTTGCGGTTACATATTTATATATCTGTTGCGGTTGTTACATATTTATATATCTGTTGCGGTTGTTACATATTTATATATCTGTTGCGGTTGTTACATATTTATATAACTGTTGCTGTAACATATTTATATATCTGTTGCGGTTGTTACATATTTATATAACTGTTGCTGTAACATATTTATATATCTGTTGCTGTTACATATTTATATATCTGTTGTGGTTACATATTTATATATCTGTTGCTGTTACATATTTATATATCTGTTGCGGTTACATATTTATATATCTGTTGCGGTTACATATTTATATATCTGTTGCGGTTGTTACATATTTATATATCTGTTGCGGTTGTTACATATTTATATATCTGTTGCGGTTGTTACATATTTATATATCTGTTGCGGTTGTTACATATTTATATATCTGTTGCGGTTACATATTTATATATCTGTTGCGGTTGTTACATATTTATATATCTGTTGCGGTTACATATTTTTATATCTGTTGCGGTTACATATTTTTATATCTGTTGCGGTTGTTACATATTTTTATATCTGTTGCGGTTACATATTTATATATCTGTTGCGGTTACATATTTATATATCTGTTGCGGTTGTTACATATTTTTATATCTGTTGCTGTTACATATTACAGGATGGATATATATGATGTACATAGGATACTGGATGGATATATATGATGTACATAGGATACAGGATGGATATATATGATGTATATAGGATACTGGATGGATATATATGATGTACATAGGATACTGGATGGATATATATGATGTACATAGGATACTGGATGGATATATATGAGGTACATATGATACTGGATGGATATATATGAGGTACATATGATACAGGATGGATATATATGATGTATATAGGATACAGGATGGATATATATGATGTACATAGGATACAGGATGGATATATATGAGGTACATAGGATACAGGATGGATATATATGATGTGCATAGGATACAGGATGGATATATATGATGTGCATAGGATACAGGATGGATATATATGATGTGCATAGGATACAGGATGGATATATATGATGTGCATAGGATACAGGATGGATATATATGATGTACATAGGATACAGGATGGATATATATGATGTACATAGGATACAGGATGGATATATATGATGTACATAGGATACAGGATGGATATATATGATGTACATAGGATACAGGATGGATATATATGATGTACATAGGATACAGGATGGATATATATGATGTACATAGGATACAGGATGGATATATATGATGTACATAGGATACTGGATGGATATATATGATGTACATAGGATACAGGATGGATATATATGATGTACATAGGATACTGGATGGATATATATGATGTACATAGGATACAGGATGGATATATATGATGTACATAGGATACAGGATGGATATATATGATGTACATAGGATACAGGATGGATATATATGATGTACATAGGATACTGGATGGATATATATGATGTACATAGGATACAGGATGGATATATATGATGTACATAGGATACAGGATGGATATATATGATGTACATAGGATACAGGATGGATATATATGATGTACATAGGATACAGGATGGATATATATGATGTACATAGGATACAGGATGGATATATATGATGTACATAGGATACAGGATGGATATATATGATGTACATAGGATACAGGATGGATATATATGATGTACATAGGATACAGGATGGATATATATGATGTACATAGGATACAGGATGGATATATATGATGTACATAGGATACAGGATGGATATATATGATGTACATAGGATACAGGATGGATATATATGATGTACATAGGATACAGGATGGATATATATGATGTACATAGGATACAGGATGGATATATATGATGTACATAGGATACAGGATGGATATATATGATGTACATAGGATACAGGATGGATATATATGATGTACATAGGATACAGGATGGATATATATGATGTACATAGGATACAGGATGGATATATATGATGTACACAGGATACAGGATGGATATATATGATGTATACAGGATACAGGATGGATATATATGATGTATACAGGATACAGGATGGATATATATGATGTACATAGGATACTGGATGGATATATATGATGTACATAGGATACAGGATGGATATATATGATGTACATAGGATACAGGATGGATATATATGATGTACATAGGATACAGGATGGATATATATGATGTACATAGGATACAGGATGGATATATATGATGTACATAGGATACAGGATGGATATATATGATGTACATAGGATACAGGATGGATATATATGATGTACATAGGATACAGGATGGATATATATGATGTACATAGGATACAGGATGGATATATATGATGTACATAGGATACAGGATGGATATATATGATGTACATAGGATACAGGATGGATATATATGATGTATACAGGATACAGGATGGATATATATGATGTATATAGGATACAGGATGGATATATATGATGTACATAGGATACAGGATGGATATATATGATGTACATAGGATACAGGATGGATATATATGATGTACATAGGATACAGGATGGATATATATGATGTACATAGGATACAGGATGGATATATATGATGTACATAGGATACAGGATGGATATATATGATGTACATAGGATACAGGATGGATATATATGATGTACATAGGATACAGGATGGATATATATGATGTACATAGGATACAGGATGGATATATATGATGTACATAGGATACTGGATGGATATATATGATGTACATAGGATACAGGATGGATATATATGATGTACATAGGATACAGGATGGATATATATGATGTACATAGGATACAGGATGGATATATATGATGTACATAGGATACAGGATGGATATATATGATGTACATAGGATACAGGATGGATATATATGATGTACATAGGATACAGGATGGATATATATGATGTACATAGGATACAGGATGGATATATATGATGTACATAGGATACAGGATGGATATATATGATGTACATAGGATACAGGATGGATATATATGATGTACATAGGATACAGGATGGATATATATGATGTACATAGGATACAGGATGGATATATATGATGTACATAGGATACAGGAT